>CAUYLG010024062.1:0-67286 GCA_963573385.1 Cacajao melanocephalus
GCAGTAGAACAAGAATCCTGTTCTCTCTCCCTCTTTTTCTTCCTCTTTCTTTCTCTCGTACATTCTTTTTTTTTCTTTCTTTCACTCTCACTTTCTTTCCTCTCTTTTCCTTTCTTTCAAAAAAAAAATTAAAAAAAAAAATAAAATAAAACAAACAGATATTCAATATTTTCTCATAACACAAAAATATACCAAGTAGGCATATGGTGCCTGCTTACCACTGATCACAGACAAACTAAAAAGTATTCTCCATGAGAGAGCCATGGGGGGGAGGGTCAGATGTCCCATGCTTAAAGAATTGTTTTAACCTGTGCGTGATATGTATATATCGTCCTGCCACTTTAGAATGCCTCAAGTAGTTTTGTACTCGGCAGGGGCGGGAGGACCGGCTAGGTTTTCTTTGCCATCGTTCTTCCTTGTAAACAATACATTCCATCATACACTCAGTATTTCTCAGCAATAATACACTCAGCATTTCTCAACAGGTGAGGGGAACAAAACACACTGGGGTCAGGAGAGCATCAGGAAGATGAGCTACTTAATACCTGAGTGACAACCGGCATGTGTATTTCAGAACTTAAAAGTTGATTTAAAAAAAGAAAGTCTACATCTACAATGATCTTTAAGAGAGATTCTAAAGCTAAAGTAAATAAAGAGACAGAGAAAGGTGATGGAGAGGCAGCAGAGATTAAGGGGTCAAGTGATCAGATAAAGATATTACACCAAAAGCAAAGGAAAATAACAGGAAAACATTTCTAGGTATAGTTTGTTTGTTGTTTTGTTTTGTTTTTAATTTATTGATTTTTTTAGATATAGACATGAGATTATTGAAAGAACAAAACAAAGAAAAAGATACATGAACACATTCAAAAGGTTAGCAATGTCAAATGATCGTAATATACTTCATGGTTTTTACTGACTTTTTATTGTTCTCCTGTCTTCTAAAGGTAGGTTGTTTCATGTTGGATATGCTTCCCTGCATTACAACCTCTATTTCTGTCCTGAACCAGACTCAGTCAATCTCTGCACAATAGTAGTTAGTATTTCCTGGGAATCCAGTGAATATTCATCAATCTGTATAGATTAAATTATTAGCTTGTGCTGCTGAGAATCAGGTTCTCATTCTTTTTATTTTTCTCTACTGCCACCTCCCACGTAATTTAAGAAATCCTAAACTAATTATCCAATTTCAGCCAATGCAGAGTCTAAATTTCATAGCTTTATTATCTTTATTATAAGGCTCTTCAGCTCCACTTCAAAGGCAGTTAAAAGATTGGCATCAACACTAAATTGTACAGCAAGGACACTTGGCACTAAACTCTTTTTAATGCTCCTCAGTGCTGAACCTGATTTTCTTATCTGCCCAGATTATGCAAAATTAATCAATTCTTTGAAATAGCAGGGAGATATTGTTTCCTTTGGTTACGAAAAATGATTCAAAGAAATAGAACTGATCTTGCAATATATTTAGAGAGTAAAAATGCAGGGAAAATCCAGAGGGATCACAGAATCCCTTGTTCTACTCACTGCCTTTCTATTTGATTTATGGACAATCTCTTAAGTTTTTCTGGTGGAAAAAAAATAAATCTTATTGGAAGGAACAAGCAGAATCTATTTGAGCTTCCAAGAAACTCTCCAAAATAGCAGCACTGACAGTGAGAACACTGCCTGGGAACTGCATTGGATAATTCAGTGTCTCAAAGCATATTTGCCACCACATATTTAGCTCGGTCCAATAGATATATTACTGATATTATCAACATCTGGCCAAATTCAACATCTCACAGACTTTCCAATAAATGCCATTACTTTCAATGTCTCCCCTTGTCTCTGACACTTGCCATTCCATTCATACACTCTCTCACATATGCAATTCTATTATTCTACATGTTTAGCCAGAACCTTCATTCCCTGAACTTTTATATATATATATATATATGTTATATATATATATAAGTTATATATATATGTTTTATATATATATATAACATATATATGTTATATATATATATGCTGTAGATTTCAAAATAACAAAGAGCTGAGGTTCTTGATGATTAGGGAAAAAAAGGAGAACTCATCAAAAGAAGGAAGCAAAGGTGCTTATTACAGATATTGTTAATTAGATTGTGTATACTTTATTCCTGACCCCTTAAGATATGGCTGCCAGCCAGTATAGAAATTCGAAGAAAGAGACTGGAAGATTTTGTTCCAATTCCTCTACCCAGCACTGAATATCAATCATCAACAAAAATAACCAAAAAAACCCTGTCTTCCCTGGAGGCTTCACTGTGAGAGAAAATAAACAAAGAAAGTACGTTAAATATTATCCTATATTAGAATACAAAAGTTGAAGAAAGCAGAACTAAGTAAGAAGGACTGGGGATGCTTCAAGAGAAAATGACAGCTAACATAATACTGAAGAAAGTCAAGGAGAGAGCCACTGGTTATTGGAAGAGAAGAGAATCACAGGTGTCACGGCTACCATGCTCAGTTGTCCATGTTGTGGTGCACAACCTGAGCAACCCTACGCAGCGTTTCTGCCAAGTAGAGAAGGTAGCAACTGAAAAGTTCTGGAGTGGCAGCACGCCCAGTAGGTTCATGAGAAAGAGAGATCATTGCAGCTGAAACAGAAAGAGCAAACTGAAGAATAGGGAGAAGTACATGAGAAGAGGAATGGGAGTCTAAATGAGCCTCAGTTTCCCTTTTGTTATTCATTGTGATTGCTTTTATGTGAGTTCCCTATAGCTAGAAGTCATGTTTGACAATCAAAGCCTAACCAGAGGAAATCTTACAGATCGTGGCCAGTCTCCATGTTTGACTAGTATACGGACTTCAAAAGACCAGGAGCCAGCATGATGCCATGGCATGAGTGCATGGGTTTGTATCAGATGAACAGTTTTGAATTCTGGATTTATCACTTACTAGATGTTGGAATTTGGATTTGTTTCTTAATTTGATGTCAACTCAGTTCAGCAAAAGTACATTGGTTTTTACTAGATAATCTAATATGATGGGCCCCAAAATAAAAGAAACACGCTTGGAGCTTTAAGCCTCAAATAGCTTGTAGCCTAGATTGGAAGGCTGCAAAACTTTTTGTGTAAAGGTCAAAATAATAAATATTTTAGACCTAGTGGGCCATTTGGTCTCTGTTGGAACTTCTTAATTCCTACATTGTTAACAAAAATGTAGCCAAAGAAAATATTAAATGAGTATGGCTGTCGTCCACTAAAATTTAATTTACATAAATAGGCAGCAGGCCAGATTTTGCCCCCAGGCCATAGTTTTCAATCCCTGATCTAAAGAAGCACTGTCCAATAGATGTAATAATGGAAGTGTCCTGTGTCTACATAACCAGTAGCCACATGTGGCTGTTGAAGTCTTGAAATGTGACTTAGTGTTACTAAGGTACCACATTGTTAATTTAATTTAATTAATATAAATAGCCACATGATACTTTATTGAACAGCCTTGTCTAAAAGAAAAGGGGGGCATAGAAAAACACAAAGACTACTATATGTTTTAAAATGCCAAAAGTCCCATTAACTCATGTAAGAAGTAACTAGCACTGACTAGTTTACCTAAAGGCTTCACAGACTAAGTGGCATTTGAAATGGGTCTTGAGAAATAAGAAGACTTTGGTAAGCTTTTAAACCTTGCTTGTAAAACCAAAATACAAATAATCAAAGTTGTAACAGGAATTTTTAAAATTTATTTGTTTATAGCAATGAAACGTTAACTGGAAACTGAAAAGTGCTCTATACTTACAGTCACTTGTTTGTCACTCTTCTCTTTTCCAATAGTATCGTGAAATAAGTACAGGCTTTAGGACCAGTAAGAGCTGATTTAAAACTATACTCTCCCTTTTACTTATCACAAGAGTTTAGAAAAGTCCCTTTAATGTTCTGAGCAGCAATTTTCTCATCCTTAAAATGGGAAAGATAATACTGATCTCTTAGGTCATTTGTAGAAATCAAAAATGATCCAATTATAATGCTTAAGATAACACTAAGAACTTGGAATTCAGTTACTGAGTTATCATTTAATCATTGTTATGTTATCAACATCATTTCAATCAAAAATCACAACTCTGTGTGAGTAAGGAATCTTTTTAAATAGGAGGGTTATTTGTGTAGACATGTAAAGGTATCTTGCCCAAGACAACATAGCTCATAAATGGCAGAACCAAACGTAGAAGGCTCAGAACCCCTTATACTTAACCCAGTGCTTTCTCCACTCCCTGTTATTAACTCTCTTATTAAGACAAAAAATATTTGGAATGTCAGTTCTAGACGGAACCTGTCATCTTGGTGGATTATAAGAGAGATATTCAGGCTGATGGGGATTTGTCCAACCAGTCAATTATATTTACCAGTCAAATTACCTGCTTTCACATAAAATCTGTCTGGATTTCATTATTTAAATAGTTTTTACAAGATAATCTCCATCTGTGCCATAGTCTAGAGCAATGAATCTTGGTATTTAGAAGCATTATGCAAAACAAGCCAAAAATGCTGTAGGGCTCTATATCTCAAGCCTTCCTTGACATGGGTTTGTGCTAAATTCTGTTCTTTCTATCAGCTAATGTTTAATTTATATTTTCAAAGTGAAGTAATAAACTGCTTAAAATGTAAGCAATTTCATTACATACCATTACTAACCCCACCTGGCTTCCTAACACTCACAAACACAGGCACTGAGCAATGCAATACAGCCTTTCTTATTTTCAAATTAAAAAGTAACAAAATGGCATAAGTAAGTACAAGCATGTTTGTTTATTTCTTTTAAGTACATATGCTGATACGTAAGAAATGTTTGTGTTTGATTTACTCCATTTCCTCATTCTACACATTTTTTGATCTTCCTTGTCAAATAGGATGTTCCAGCTCCAACTTATTCTTTAGGAATTGTATCACACTGGGCGTTTGCAAAAGGAAAACTACTAGTTAGGATACTGATGTTATATCCCACTGAAATAATAAACTGCAAATGGAAGAAGATGCTACTTGGCTCAGAGATCAAACTAATTAGATTTTATTTCTCTTTCCAAACCTGACACCAGGGCTCTTTAATATTCCTGTGCCTGTCTGATGTTAGCCTGATGTCTCTTCATGGGACTTGTGATTGGGAAGCAACCCACCATGCCCCTGAAAGGAAGACTGATGAGGGAAAGGAGGTAACAAAAGAAGGATATCAATTTCTTGGTTGGAGTTCCTTGCACCATTCACTGGAACTGGGTATCTTCCATGTGTTCTCACATCAATATCAGCATGCAATGAGCTTTCCCATATTCAAAATTTTTAAACCATGGGTATTCTACACTGTTTTTCTAATTACTTCAGATCATTTTAGAAATGTAGAACAGAAAAGGAGTGTTGAAGCAATTGGGAAATGTTACTTATTTACCTACTTACTTCTATTCATTCATTCATTACAAATGGCTAAACTGAGGTCCATAGTCATAAAGATTCGTACCAATAGCTTGATGATAGTTAATAGCAGAATTGCGTTGCGCATCCGTGTCTTAAAAGTTTCAATTCAGTACTTACTCTATTGCACATACTGCTTCCTTTATATATAGGCATCTCCATGAATATAAAATAGTTTTATTTATCTTTTATTTAAGAAAAAAATAATGTCCTAGGTTCTCTTTGTGTAAAGGTCTTCTCCTATAAGCAATCCTATAAAACTCTTCCTATAAATTCAACAAGGTGTGATAGCTCCTTAGTTTAGGATAAAATAATGATTCTCTGCATTTACATAATATTCATTCTTGGACTCAATGCTTAAAAGTCTCTTCCTATAAGTAATCCTATACAATTCTTCCCATAAGTTTTAAGGAGTTGAACATGCAAACTTTATAAATTTCACAGTATTATAAAATGAAAGAATAGTAACTATTGCCTTATTGACTTCCAATAGATTTCCCTTCACGTATAGTTTCCTACCTCTTTTACACATTTAAATTTGCCATTTGTTCCTAGCCTAACTCTATGTTGGCTTCCCTGAAGAATCCAGCTTGCATTGATTTCCCTTTCTAGTCAATCCTACATGCTTTAGCCCTTAATGATATGCCTGTGTTGCACATATCAATCTTACAGTTGCCATACAGATTATACTTAACCTTTACCTGGATGAGGAATGGGTTCATAACACATAGCTTATTCTTGTGTCATGGTGGACATAACTCCTTCTCAATAATATATAAATTTGAAGGGCCGAATTAGTTACTACTTTGATGACTTTAAAGAATGACTGTGACTTTCTAAATCACTTGGTAATATTTTCTGTAGCTAATTTATTAATTAGGAGTTGAATCTCAAAATCTACTCTAGGTTTAAAGGCTAGTACTTCATTGGTATTCTTGCCCCCAAAATGCCTCACTACATTTAGCTGATCCAACATCTTCACAAACACTGATGTTTCATTCACATCACAGTTTAGGGAGCTTTGTTTCTCTCTTAACGGCTGAGAATAAAACTTTAAAGAAAAACATCTCCATAGGAAGTCTAACATTGTTTAGGAATGACTAATCTGTGGCTGCAAGAAAACATTACTTGATTATTAGTTTGAATTTTCTTTTGCTTCTTAGTTCATCCCATTAAGTATTTCTTTTATTCCCTCAGATCACCTCAGACTGTTGTTCTCCCTCCTGGCTGTCTCTATATCTTTCAAATATTTGGCAAGCTGCAGATTTTGATTGATCCTCCCTGTTTTTCTTGTCCCCAAGTGCTAACGTCCATCTTCAATGGATTCTTGCCTATTGTTCTTTGAGGTAAAATCAATGAAAATTACAAAAGCTGAAGAATTCTTTAACAAGCTATTTTGCCCCTCCCTTTACCTTCTCACAAAAGATTTTTTTCATCTTATCACTTGCTTTCCAAAAGTAGTATATACCTTAATTAAATTACTAGAATTCTTTTGAGGATTATGAATAAATCTTCATTTGTTTTCTTTATTAGCATTTGATCGGCTTTTGTTAATTGTGTAAATGTTCCCTGTAGGCAGAAAAGCAATATAACTCAAAGGAAGC
Source organism: Cacajao melanocephalus (assembly GCA_963573385.1). Taxonomy (NCBI): domain Eukaryota; kingdom Metazoa; phylum Chordata; class Mammalia; order Primates; family Pitheciidae; genus Cacajao; species Cacajao melanocephalus. The sequence goes on from CAUYLG010024062.1 coordinate 7,031, forward strand.
GGGCTTTTTGTTAAGGATAGTTAATTTGATTAACATCACTGTCAATATGATGAATGGAGGCATTTTGGCACAAGTTGCCCAATAATTTGAAATTGACAATATAATGTGTGTGCCATTAGGACTAGAACAATAAATTCAACAATGTATCATAGCATTGATCTGGGAATGCTCCTTAGTTTAGAGTAAAATAATGATTCTCTGCACTTACATAATATTCATTCTTGGACTCGATGCTTATAAATAGGCTTTATCATCTTGATGCTTAGATGATGTGGAAACTAGTGGACTTCATCAGTGCTGAGAGAGTAAAATGGTAATTCAGGGATCTAGACTCAGGGCTTAGAGTGATAGAAATTGATTACCACTAGATGGCTAACATGATGTAGTTAATAAGGAAGGATTTATAGCAAATGTAAGTAAATGTTTATGGAAACCACTTAAAATGCAAACCAAGAAATTACAGACTTCCAACAATAGACTTTTCTATGTCAACCAGATGCTTACCAATATTCTCCAGTGGATAAATGCCTGACTAACAAATTTTTTTGTGATAAAAGAGAAGCAGATGAAAGTAAATGTACCTAAGGATTAGATTAAGACTGCTATAAAAATAAGCATTTTTCTAAAGGCTAATTCTCATTAGTTCAATGATTGTGGAAGACAGTGTGGTGATTCCTCAAAGATTTAGAACCAGAAATACCATTTGACCTGGCAATCCCATTACTGGGTATGTACCTAAAGGAATATAAGTCATTCTGTTACAAAGATACATACATGTGTATGTTCACTGCAGCGCTATTCACAATAGCAAAGACATGAGATCAACCTAAATGACCATCAATGATAGAACTGATAAAGAAAATGTGGTACATATACACCATGAAATACTATACAGCCGTAAAAAGGAATAAGATCATGTCCTTTGCAGAGACATGGATGAAGCTAGAAGCCATCATCCTCAGCAAACTAATGCAGGAACAGAAAACCAACCACTGCATGTTCTTGCTTATAAGTGGGAGCTGCACCATGAGAATACATGAACACAGGGAGGGGAACAACACACGCTCTCTAAGACACATTAGGGCCTGTCAGGGGATGGTGTTGGGGAAGGGAGAGCATTAGGAAAAATAGTTAATGCATGCGGGGCTTAATACCTAGGTCATAGGTTGATAGGTGCAGCAAACCACCATGGAACACGTTTACCTGTATAACAAACTTTCACATCCTGCACACATACCCATAACTAAAAAGAAAAAGAAAAAAGAAAAAACAAATAAAAACAAACAAAAAAAAACAAATCCCTTAAGTCTTCCAGAACTAAGTTTCTAGATCTTAAGAAAACCAAAACTTAAAAATACATTTTAAATTTTGTTCAGTGTTTTTTGTGGTAGTTATTCTGTTTTGTGCATGACTTTTTTTTTTTAATTGTGAAACAATTTTTTTAACTGGGAAAAGGAAGGTAATTTATAAGGACAAAATACCATCAAGTGAAACATAAATAAAGGAGAGAGAAACAAATCGAAAAAAATATTTTGTGAAATGTTTATTTACCTGATAGAAAAAGTCAATGAGTATAACCATGAAGCAGAAATAGCAGTAACTAAATAAATCTGTCCTCTATAAAAGAAAAACATTAACTGAAAGACATACATATGAAATCTGAGTACTTTTCTCCCAAGTTTTGCTACAAGGAGAAAACTGATCCTTTAAATTAATAAGTTAATATAAATATGTATCAAATTATTATCAGTCAATAGCTGCTCTGCTCTTCATTCAAGCTCTCTCAATTTATCTCAATTATCTAGATTTCTCAGATTTTTATTTTAATTTCATTATCTTCTGTTCATCACCTCTAGGATTTATAATTAAGACTCTGAAGAAATGACTACATATTTCTATTGTGACAAACCAACATGTACAAACAAAACATAGGCAATTTACTTTTTAAAAGACCTCACAAAAATGTAATTTTTAAAAAGAATCAATTCTATTATAAACCAAGAAATTTGTTCCAAGCTATAAATTCTTGAAGGTAAATGCAATTTTTAACACAAAAATAAATTATATACAAATGCAGAACAAGCATTCTCAAGGAAAAAAGTTTAAAGTTCTTTGGGGAAAAAAGAATAAAACAACCTAAATCAAAATCTCCTACAAGTCTTTGTTCTAATCACAGTTTCTACCAATAGTTACTTTACTTTCCTTTTTTTTTCTTCAATGGAGTATTAAAAAAATGCTAAAGAACAAGAAAATGCTGTTTAGGATATGTGGCCTGTCTTGTTGGTGTTAAGATTAATGTAAAAGTAAAGCCTACCAGCCAGGCATGGTGGCTCACACCTGTAATCCCAGTGCTTTGGGAGGCTGAGGCAGGCAGATCACGAGGTCAGGAGTTCAAGACCAGCCTGGCCAATATGGTGAAACCCTGTCTCTATTAAAAATATGAAACTTAGCTAAGCGTGGCCAATATGGTGAAACCTCGTCTCTATCAAAAGTACAAAACTTAGCCGGGCATGATGGTGTGCACCTGTAGTCCCAGCTACTTGAGAAGCTGAGGTAGAAGAATCGCTTGAACTCAGGAGGGAGGCGGAGGTTGCAGTGAGCTGAGATCATGCCACTCCACTCCAGCCTGGGCAACAAAGCGAGACTCCATTCCCCCCCAATGCCCCCAAAACAAAAAAGAAAAAAAGAAAAGTCTATGACAGAAGAAAACAGACTCTTGAATGCAGACAAAATAAGTAGAGAATCTTGAAATGCATAGACAAAGCTAAAAGCAAATTAGAAAATTATAGCCAATTTTAGTCAAGAGGATAATCTTGAGGAAATGAAACAGTGACGCAAACACTTAAATGCCTACATTCTGAGGTAAACGCATTTCATTACATTGTATCCTAAATTATATGTAATCAGAAGGGAAATACGTCATCAATATGTTTTTATGCTATTTATTAATTTTGTCTTTTATTTATTTACTGGTTTTATACATTTTTCCGAAATTTGAGATAGCTGTGTGATTTTCCTTAAAAAAAAAAACTTTAATTTTTAGAGCAGTTTTAGGTTTACAAGAAAATTTTGATCAAGGTGCAGAGGCTTCCCATATATCCCTTGTCTTTATACAAGCATAGCTTCCCCAGCCATCAATATCTCCTACCAGAGTGGTACATTTGATATAATTCATCAATCTCTATCAACATATCGTAACCATCCAAAGTTTATAATTTACCTTAAGGTTCACTCTTGGTATTGTACATTTTATGAATTTGGACAAATGTGTAATGGCAAGTATCTACCATTATTATAGTAGTATACAGAGTATTTTCACTGCCCTAAAAATCCTCTGCACTCTGCCTATTCATCTCTCCCTCTTCCACCCTACAACCCTTGACAACCACTTATCTTTTCACTGTCTACATAGCTTTGCCCTTTTCAGATGTCTTATACTTGGAATCATACAATATGTAGCCTTTTCTGATTGTTTCTCTTCACTTAGTGACATACAGTTAAGCTTCCTCCATGTCTTTCATGGCTTGATGTCTCATATCATTTTAGTGCCAAATCATATTCCATTGTCTCGATATACCACAGTTTATTTATTCACTGAAGAACTTACGGAAGTGAATATTTATTCACTTATGTACTTACTGAAGAACATCTTGGTTGCTTCTAGGTTTCAGCAATTATGATTAAAGCTGCTTAAACATCCTTGTTCATATTTTTGTGTACAAATAATTTTCTACTCCTTTGAGTAAATACCAAGAAGTGTGATTACTGGATCATATGGTAAGAGTAGGCTTAGTTTTATAAGAAACTATGCAAGGCCAGCATTTTGGGAGGCCGAGGTGGGTGGATCATGAGGTCAGAAGTTCAAGTCCAGCCTGGCCAAGATGGTGAAACCCCATCTCTACTAAAAAATACAAAAATTAGCTGGGTGTGGTGGCACGTGCCTGTAATCCCAGCTACTCAGAAGACTGAGGCAGAGAATTGCTTCAATCCAGGAGGCAGAGGTTGTAGTGAGCTGAGATCATGTCACCACACTCCAGCCTGGGTGACAGAGTGAGACCCTCTTGAAAAGAAAGAGAGAAAGAGAGAGAGAGAGAGAGAGAGAGAAGAAAGCAAGAAAGCAAGAAAGCAAGCAAGCAAGCAAGAAAGAAAGAAAGAAAGAGAGAAAGGAAGGAAGGAAAAAAGGAAGGAAGGAAGGAAAAAAGAAAGAAAGGGGAGGAGAGAGAGAGAAAGAAAGAAAGAAAGAAAGAAAGAAAGAAAGAAAGAAAGAAAGAAACTATGCCAAACTGTCTTCCAAAGTACCTTCACCATCTGATATTCCCACCAGAAATGAAAGAAAGTTTCTGTTGGTTTACATCCTACCCATCATTTGGTATTGACAGTGTCCTGGATTTGGGCCATTTTAATAGGTGTGTGTGGAGTGGTGTCTCATTGCTCTTTTTGTTTGCATTCTCCTGAAGACGTATGATGTGGTGCATCTTTTCCTATGCTTATTTACCATCACTGTATCTTCTTTGGCGAGATGAGATTTTCTTTTTTTTAATTTAAAAACAAGCAAGAGTGAAAAAGTATATGTACTCTTTTGATTTACTTAACATTAAACATAGAAAGCATGACTACGTATTTTCACTCTTACAGTGAAAACCAAGATATTATTGTGTTTGTTCACTTGTTTTCTGAGACAGGGTTTGTGGCCCAGGCTAGAGTAGGGTCCAGCAGTGTGATCATCGCCCACTGCAGCCTCAGAAATCTTCCTGCTTCAGCTTTCTGAATAGCTGGGACTACAAGCGCGTGCCACCACACCCAGCTAACTTTTTCTTATTGTTTGTAGAGATGGGATCTTCCTATGTCGGCCAGGCCGGCCTTGAACTCCTGGACTTAAGCAATCCTCCTCCCTTGATCTCTCAAAATACTGGGATTATAAGCATGAGCCATTGTACCCAGTCCAATACATTAATTATTGGGTAGCATTGTACTTCAATTTCGGATAAAGTAACGAGAAAAATAAAGTCTGTGATTTTATAGATTTAAGATTAAAAGGGTATCTTCATGGAGGTCAATGTACAGATTGCATTAGGACTTTTTCTAGACTATAATGATGTTTTTTGAATGACTTTGGGGTGTTGTCATTTTTCTTAGTACACACATTTAATATTATCCTAATATGTAGGATTCAGAGATCCTAAGAACAAGAAAATGAGCTAACAGTGAATAGCGTGAGAGAAGGAATCATTTGCCCTGGCTTCTACATTTTTTTCATCGTATCCTTCTTCCTTAGCAATAACCTTTTCCCACATTGCTCAAGCAAGTGAAGAGACCCAATGTCAGAATCATCTATTTTGTGGTCCTGTCCTGAGTCTGGGTCTCTATCCCTTTGCTCTTCATCTGTACCCTGAGGAAAGATTATAGAACAATGACCTTTCCTTTCTTTCTTACCAACTCTTTTGCAAAAGCTTCTTGCTGTCAGGGCACTTGCTCACCTCTTTAGTTCAAATGTGCCCCTTACAAAAATATCTACTGACCTTGACCTTTCAAAAGAGCAAAAGGGGTTTTCAGCTACAGCTAACAGGGAGGAGATAAAAGCCATGACAGTCTCTACAGAACTCAAGGATACTACAATTTCTCAAGGTGCATCCCCTCTCTCAGTTGGCCAAATCATTGTGCTTCTTAAACAACTAGAGTTAGTAAATCCACCATAGAGGTGAAAAAGGAATATAGTCCTCAAAGTGTAAATTATAGCCTATAAAGGCTGAAAGAAAACGTGTCATCTTTCAACCTAACTTTTCTTGGCAGAAATAGCCTTTAAGAATTCTCTCAAATGAGTACTCAACTTCTGGCAGGTTTCTTGCAATGCAGTTTCCTTTGTTCAAGAATGATTATTTAAGCTTCCCAGTTTAGCTTCATAGCACAGTTTTAATAATGCATTTTTGTATTTTTATGTTTTCTTCTTATCTCAAAACAACTTTTTCTCCCCAGTATAACCTCACTTTCCAAGGAACTGAACTAGCTCCAATGTTGTGTTTATGACTGCTTTAATGCCTAAACTATCTAAGCTTATTACACACACTCACATACACACAAAGCCATATATAAATTTTAAAATGTGTTTCACTATAGCTTTCTTTTCAAGATCAATGCAAGGCTTTTGATGGAATATTTAATTAGCAGCAATACAGCAAAAGAAACCTACTGACTAGCAGGAATTAGAAACCCACATACAAGGAGAGTCACCCTTCGCTCCTTATTATCTTTTGCGTGTGTGTTTTTAATTAACTATCCCTGGGTTCTGGTGATACTGCAGATGTTTAACACAATAGCCATTCAGTAGAAATGCTTTATACTTATCACATCTTGAAGATGGACTTATCAGCTCTTTCTTTCAACCACTTGTCTCAGATTAATATGCATTGTGAGAGAACGTATTTGACAGGTTCAGAAGGGTCGAGCAGCAAAATGATAACATTACGAATCACACTAGAATTGGTAAAAAAGAGGCAGAATAGCTTGAATTAAGTCCTAGTCAATAGTTCAGTCTGAATAAGTACATGAGCTAGTATCTCACAGGCACACAAAAAGAGAGGGAAAAAGATAACAGCGCTGTATTTTCCACTTGTTGCCACATATATAGTTTTATTCTAATCCCCGTATCTCTTCATGCCCTTCACAAGAATGTATTCATTTAGCTCCAGTGGGTCCAATGAACTTGGGTATTTTAGATGACTGTTGATGAAACAGTAATCCTCTCATATTGAGGGTGTATCTCCAATTCAAAAAATATGCATAGATGTCCCATTTCACCTTCTATTGGACAGGCAGCAAACCATTCTTCCTTTGGGTTTGTCATGTCTTTCTCACTTGATAGCTCCATCTGTCCCTGCCTGGGTGACAGCAGGATCATCATGAAGAGAGTAATGAAGTGGAGGGACTTCCACCCAATTACTGCCATTTGACAGGTGCCATCATCCTCACCCCTCCTATTCATGGACTGCGGGAGAAGTCTCCTTGAGTCCACTTTTCCATACACATCATCCTCCCACCACCTCTTCTTCAAGAATCTACACTCTGCCCAGCTGTGGTCAGAAACATCAGGAGAAAAGTTGAGCCCATATTGCAAAAATAAAGCAGACAATAATAATAACCTTGGTTGGTGGCATCTAGAGCCATGCAGCATTACTTGAAAAATTTTATTTTCCTCCAAAACATCTTTGCCATTGGTGCTTACCAAAGAGGGATGTTTCTGGGATTTTTACGAAAAGTTCAAAGTAAAAACAGAAATGCTTATTAGGACAGGAAATGTGGTACATTGGGCCCTAGGGAAAGGGGAACATTGGCCACCTGCTGCATACACTAGAACTAAACCTTCATTTTGCTTTCATTTTTTTGTTTGTTTTTGGAGACAGTTTTCACTCTTGTTGCCTAGGCTGGAGTGCAATGGTGCAATCTAGGCTCACTGCAACCTCCACCTCCTGGATTCAAGTGATTCTCCTGCCTCAGCCTCCCAAGTAGCTGGGATTACAAGTATGCACCACCATGCCTGGCTAATTTTTGTATGTTTAGTAGAGATGGGGTTTCACCATATTGGCCAGGCTGGTCTCAAACCCCTGACCACAAATGATCCACCTGCCTCGGCATTCCAAAGTGCTGGGATCACAGATGTGAGCCATTGTACCCAGCCCTTGCTTTGGTTTTTAAGGTCCATGTTCCTTCTTGATTTCCAAATAACAGTTCTATTTCTACACTGTGGTCTACATTGTTACTTTTCTTCATGGTCTAGTCTCTATCCATTTAAAGTCAGGTATTTTTCTACAAAAAGGGGACTCCAATATCTATTCTTGGTTTGTATGCTAAGAATGATGAACACAAGGAGGTAAAAAAAGAAGCAGGTAGATACAGGCCATGAAACACTTCATATAAGAAGTATTTTCTTTTCTCCCGAAAGTGTTTGGTTTTATTTAGACTTTTTACCTGCCTTGTACTTTGCCAAGCATGATGTACAGTCATGTGCATATAATGATGTTTCAGTAAACAATGAACCACATAGATAATGGTAGTTCTGTAAGATTTTAATGGAGCTGAAAATCTCCTATGGCCTACTGACTTTGTAGCTGTCACAATGTCACAACACAATGCATTACTCATATGTTTGTGGTGATGCTGGTGTAAGCAAACCTACTACACTGCCGGTCCCTTAAAAGTACAGCACATGCAATTATGCACAGCACAGAATACTTGATGATGATAATAAATGACTATTACTGGCTTATACATTTACTATGCCATACTTTTTACTGTGATTTTAGAGTGTACTCTTTGCACTTATTTTTTTTTTTTTAACTTAACTGTGAAACAACTCCAGGCAGGTCCTTCAAGAAGTATCTAGAAGAAGGCATTGTTTTCTTAGGAGATGACCATTCCAGGCATGTTATTGCCCCTGAAGATCTCCCAGTGGGACAAGATATGGAGGTGGAAGACAGTGATATTGATGATCCCGATCCTGACCCATGTAGGGCTAGGCTAATGTGTGTGTTTATGTCTTAGTTTTTAAGAAAAAAGTTTAAAAAGTTAAAAAAAAATAGAAAAATCTTATACAATAAGGATATAAAATGAGAAAATATTTGTATACAGCTGTATAATGTATTTGTGTTTTAAGCTAAGTTTTGGTACAAAAAGTTTAAAAAATAAAATGTTCATAAAATAAAAATGTTACAGTATGTTGAGGTCAAATTGTTATTGAAGAAATCATTTTTTATAAATTTTACAAATTTATTATAGTGTAAATGTACAATGTTTATAAGGCCTATAGTCATATACAGTAATGTCCTAGGCCTTTACATTCACTCACTACTCACTGACTCATTCAGAGTCACCTTCTAGTTCTGTATGCTAAATTCATGGTTAATGCCCCATAAAGATGTATCAATTTTTTAAAAAAAATTTATACTGTATTTTTTACTATACCTTTTCTATGTTTGGATATACAAATACTTACCATTGTTTTACAGTTGCTTACAATGTTCAGTACAGTGACATGCTGTACAGGCTTGCAGTGTAGGAGCAATAGGCTATATCATAGAGCCTAGGTGTGCAGTAGGGTGCACCATATAAATTTGTGTAAGTACACTCTAAGATGTTTGCACAATGATGAAATGGCCTAACGATGCATTTCTCAGAACATATTCCTGTCATTAAGCAGCGCATGACTGTACTTAGATGTGGATACAAAGATTGTTCTTGACATAGAGGGTCCCCCAGGCTAGTAGAGGAGAAATGCGTGAAATTCAATGCAGTGTGTGATCATTAGGTCTATTCAAAGTACAATGCAAGATTTGTGGTAAAAAACCAAATGAATAAATAGCTCATCATAACCAGTGTGAATGCTATTTAAAGTAGGGAAACAGCACAAATTCAGACTTAGATGTGTAAAAGGACATGGTATGTCTAGGACAAGGAAGGGCCAAAGCAAAGGTTATGGGAGTAGATGGATATCGAAAGAGTAAACAGCAAATGTCACAGTGTATTTTGGGGCCAGGTTTCAAAGCCCCACATGGTAGAGGTTGTGTAATTTTCATATTATCTTAAAGGAAACAAGAAGATCTTTTGAGGTGAAGCAGTTGAGTGTGTCCTAGGGGATACCAAATCCCAAGAGTTTGTTTGAACCCTAATGGAAACAATTGCATTCCTGTTGGAAGAACACAGGCAGAACCGTTTTTCTCCACCTCTTTGAATGTCACACAAACCACAAGCCTGGGCCAAAGGGGAGGAGTCCGTATTGGAAAGTCACCTGGAGAGGGACAGGTGGGGAAGGGAAGATTCACAGAACAGAAGCAAACACCAAGTATCAAAAGAACAGATGACCCTATTTCAGCAAATCAGAGCGGTCTGGATGCCACCCTGCATTGCACATGGGCACCTTTGGCCCACCCCTTACATGTCGGCATTCTCCTTATTTTCTTCTTACTTAGCCTACTTTCTTTGAGTAATTTCCATTCTCATGGCACCTCTGTAATCACTATTATACAGCCAAGCTCTGTGGGCACTCAAGCAGTGGCATGTGTTAGGTACATGAGATGGAAGCAAAGGAGAGGTGGGCATGATGGGTAGGGGGTAAGTAGTCAAGAGAGTTGACAATCAATGATGAAAAACAATGAGCAGGTTTCCTTAAATTAAAATTTGAAAGTTTCAGAGGAATCTATCAGCATATCGGTGATGAGCTACTTTCAGAATTAAAAGAGACAAAGTGCCTGCTTTGCTATTTTACTTTTTATTTTGAAAATGAACATGACACCCCTAGTGGCAGCAAGACAGCCAGATGTTTTCCTCAGGTCAGTCGAAAACTTTCACATAAGAGGAAACAGGAAGGCTAACCAGCGAGATGGGAAGACCGTTACAAAAAGATCCACATGGGAAGAATTTATCCAGCAACGACAAGTTGTGTGGAGATGATTGAGACTGTCAGACACTTTTATATCCTTCCCTTCAGTCTGGCTTATGTACCCTTTGAAAGAGCACGCACATGGCTTGATACAGACGCGGCCTTGAAATCAATTGACAGAGTGGGGAAAACATTAACGGCATCTTCAGCCACAGGACACTCTGCTGCAGTGAGATTTGTTGTAGGACAGGAATGACAGCTATATAACAGCATTTTACTGATATGGGCTTCGTGAGTATGGATAGGGGGAAAAAAATGAATGGATACTATGGCAGGAAGTGTTTGTATCACAAGGTAGGGGTTTTAATGGAACAAACTGGGCTACCAATAAAGAATGATACAACTAAAAATGGAGAGGCTGATAAAGTAGAGGAAGATGGAAGATGGTGATGCATGCAGTGTTGATCCTCAACGACACTCTTAGCCCTTTCTATCACACGCCAGACACAGCGTAGACTTCTCATTGTCCCATTTGAAACATCAACCAATGCTGAATGCTAGGGTGACTTTACAGAGACGGTATGATTGCACAGGTGAAATTCATGGAAACAAATGCTGTGCTTCAATTCATACTGCTTATAAGTTCATGATAATATTAACAAAAAAAGATTGTCAAAATTTGTTTTGTTATTTTTCAGTACATCAACCGATTTTCAGTTTAACTGCTTAATTTACTTTAAACTTCAAGTTCACAGATCCTGAAATATTGATTTGTTTTCAAATGAAGAAACTTCTAAGAGTAATATCAGGTCAAACTGCAGAAATTAATACAAGATATTTTTCCAACATGTTACAATCACATTTCAAAACAGCTTTGATTTGGTGCCTTACTATATATATTTTTTGCCTCTAGGGACAGTTTGGATGCTAATTCAAATTTTTCATGGCAGGAAATGAAGTGTCTGGTCTAGTAAAGAAAGTCGTTCATCAGAGTTACAGTTTTTCCTGGTTGGAGATGTAAACGGAAACATCTAAATAGTTTAAGAAAATTGATGTTATGATATCCCTGGAAAAGATGTCATAACACTGACATAAACCATCACTTACTCCCCGCTTCCCAGGAAGTCAGTACTTCAAGGTTAGTGATATATAAGTAAATTCCAGTTTTATAACAGATGTAAAACATTAATGTTTCCGTGTTTTAATTCCTGAGGATGCCTATATATTTGGAAAGAGCGGAAAGGCCTCTTTAGGAGAAAATGCATTGCCTCTTTCCATTTATTTTCTATCTCTATGATTTGAAGATTTTTTTCCCCTTTATTAATGTAGTTATATCCCCCTGGAATAGCTCTGGAGCTGTTGCTAGGTTAAATCTGTGACATCACACTTATTGTTAAATCTTATCCATTTCCACCAAGACAATTCTAAACACCATAGGAGACAAAAAATAATTATAAGACTCAGTTTCCTATCTTCAGACAACTTACTCTAGAGTTAAGAGAGAGTATATATCATTATTTTAAGACTTATCTGAGGCATTGGCTAAAAGATAACTAAAAATAAATGTAGCTTATGTGCTCTGGAGTCAGGCTTCTCACTGGGTTTCTTTGGGTTTGGATGTCTATGGTTTTGCAACTTAGTTATCACAGCTGTGAATGATGTTCATAGTACAATATACATCATAGGGTTTTTGTGAATATTAAATTAGTAAGTGTACACACAGTGATAAAAATGGTGCTGAAGGAGATAAAGCCACTAAATGTGGCTTTATTTATTTACTTTTTTCAGCAAATATACTGAGTATCAATTTTTACTGGATATGCAGACAACGTCACTAACATAATATCCTTTTTCTCATAGATGTGACATTCTCCAGCAGGGAGGCAGGCTGGAGAGATAACTATGAACAAGGAGGTGTTAGAGTGTAGCAGGTGCTGTGGTTGAAACAGGATAACGTGGTAGCAAATAGGTTGAGAGGCAACTTGCCCTAGATCAGTCAAAAGAAGCTTCCCTGCAGAGGAATTATTTGGACTAATCACAGAAGCCAGGTGTGTGATCCTTAGGTAGATAATTCAAAATAAAAGGAAACCACTGAGCACTGGGGTGACCTGAAGAGGCTTCTTGGAGGAAGAGGCCTTCAACATACTATTTAGATTAGTAGAGAGAGGAAGAATGGTTTCTCCAGGCAAATAAGTTGTCACAGATGCAAAGCTCAGATGTGGGAAACTCAAGGCATAAGATGTGCTAAACAGGTTTTAATATTTCTACCTGTCTGTAATGGATGGTTTATACAGAAGTGTAGGGGGCAAGATGAGGAGGTAAACTGACCCCAGATGGCAGAGACCGTTCAACGTTAGAACCTTCTTAAAATCACACATAGATTTCTCTGCATACAATTTGAGTCAATGATGATTTATGACATAAATGAATTATTTGACCATTTCCTCAGTTCATTGAAGGACCCCTAGAGTGGGGCGCTTGTTAAGTATTTGTTGACTGAGTAACTGATTGTGATAGCTGTGGGAGGCAGGTAAGAGGGAGGGTCCCTGGAGAATCTCTGATTCACCCCACATCAGGTGCTTTTATGCAGATGAGGGAACCTGCCCAGGGTCTTGTCTGCACATGCTTGCAATGGACTGGGTGCCCATCTGGGCACTGGGAGAATGGGGTGGAGCCACAGGAAGTTCACACCTTGTGCAGCAGGGAGGAGCCTGGCCTTTTCAGTTCCTGTGTGGTGGTCTGGCATTCAATTTGGGAGGTGGGGGGCCTCATAGTAGGACCCCCTCTTGCTTTACTAAGAGTGTTTTTTTTTCCCTTACACCCAATAAATTCTGCTCTCCTCACCCTTCAGTGTGTCTACATGCCTAATCTTTCCTCCTCGTGTGACAAGAACTCAGTTTTAGCTGAACTAAGGAGCAAAATTCTGAAACAGATGGTTACTTAGTTGTGTAGTTTATTTATTGCACAAGGCCTAGAATAAAAAATGCTGAATAAATGTTTAGGAAAAAAAGAATAAAGGAATGAAGGAAAATAGCAATGATAATACAATGAAAAGTCTTGGATGTGAGAACAATATGAGGGAGAAATCAACAGTACCATGCTTAAAATGGAAGGAGCTGAAGACACGTCAAAGATGAATGAGGTGTCAAGCTTACACGACAAATACACACCAACAAGAAAACGCCAAGAAATTTGGTTTAAAGGAGGAAAAAGAGGAGGAGACCCATTTTAGATGTTCATATGTCAAGAAAACACTGTGATGACCAAGCAGCACACTAACATAGATTCCATGGAGAACTAAAGCAAAGGAAATGTTTTCAGATTTGTCAATTAGGAGACTACCATTGATTTTTGAAGGGACATATTCAATAGAATGTTGGGGAATGGAAGTCAAGTTGCACCTTTGCTTTCTTATCCTTCATTTTCTTGAGTTTTCAAGAAATATCTGTCAGTAGGCAAGAGATCATAATGCTGGTACTTTGTATAAATGCTGAAAATAAATAATTAGGCCAGATTTATTATTATCAAAATGTTGTCTGGGCATGGTGTCTCACAACTGTAATCCCAGCACTTTGGGAGGCCAAGGTGAGTGGATCACCTGAGGTCTGGAGTTCAAGACCAGCCTGGCTAACACAATGAAAACCTGTCTTTATTAAAAATTAAAAAAAAAAAAAATTAGTGGTGCAGTGGCACATGCCTGTAATCCCAGCTACTCTGGAGGCTGAGGCAGGAGAGGCGCTTGAACCTGGGAGGCAGAGATTGCAGTGAGCCGAGATTGCACCACTGCACTCCAACCTGGGCAACAAGAGCGAGACTCCAGCTAAAAAAAAAAAAAAAAAAAAAAAGCCAGATTCTGCTTTTTAAAAATAAAACAATCAAAAGCATTTTTTGAAGACAACCAAAGTGTCACCTCCCCCACTAAATAATGTTTTAAATGTACTTAATAATGTGTAATTATAGATATATAAAAACTGCATTTCCTGACATCTCATGCTGGTGAAGTCCATACCTTGAAGAGTTTCCCAAAAAACAGAATGAGTAAATAAATACAGTAGAGTTTTTTAAGGATAACTTTTATTTACTTAATCTTAAAAGACAAATTTAATAATATATAAGAAAGGAAAGGACAAGGGTTTTAAAGGTCAAGTTAAGCATTTTTCTTTAACAAGGTTGTTTTGACATTACTAAATGGAACAGCCACAGAACTTTGAGCAGTCCTATTAGATTAATGATAGCATCAATGGCAAGAACAAGTACTATTTGTTAAGCACCCTTCCCCCTCAATACTTTAATTCTGGTTGGGACAGAGAAAATGGAGAAGAAAAGAAAGCCTAATCTAACCCGGGTCATCATATATTTTCTGTTTTCTCTTTTTCATTTTTTAAAAACTTCAGTAAGAATCAACAGCACATAAATAGCCTTTTCCAGACAGTATCAAAAAAATCAATAATCAATTTTGTCAGAAGGAATTCAACAACACTTTCAGTACTGTTACCCATTCAACAGACTATATTGATAATTCTCAAACAACCATATGCCCGGTCTTTTATATACCCCGAAAGGAAATATCTTTATTACTGTATAAAGCTGCCTTGACCTACACATACCCTTAAGCCAAAACTAATCATTTTCTTCTCTGACCTCCTTAAGATTTTATATTTCAAATGAAAAGTAAGAACTTCTGGATAAGCATGAAGGAGTGACTACATGAGCAGTTTTCTCTGTGGTGCTTCCAGAAATTGTATTCAAATTAGAGTAAAGTTGAATGCAAAAGCACAAAGAGAAAGAAAGGGCGCTACAGGGAATAGAGAGTTATCAACAAACTATTGGAAGGTGGATGATACAAGGAGAAGCAAGCTGCATCCTGCAGCAAGAACTTGGAAAGGTTCACACATTTTGATGCTAGATACCAAGGAAGGCCAGGTGGGGCACAAACAGAAGACTGAAAGTCCTCAAGGGAAGTGTTTACATACTTGGCCTCTTCCCAGCAGTTCATTTCGTGGAAAACTGAATTCAAGAGCATACAGATGTGAGCATGCCTGGCACAGAGGAAGGGTGGAGGAGAGGCACCATTCTGGAAAGTTAGTGTTTTATCCAACACCTCAATATTCTTAACTTCACACCATTGCAAGAATACCCTTTGTGAAACCAGTATGCTCTAGTAAGAGGTTGGAATAGTCTTTTCTAGAAAAACTCAACAACAGCTCCCAACAAAGACATAAATACTGATGGTCCCTCAATGAAACAGTTGGGTCTTCACTCAGTTTCCTACAATGAAGCCCACTGATTTTTTAGACCAACACATACATAAAAAAAAATTCAAGTATCAATTCAGGAGATCCACGTCTCTTGCATATTAATCTCCACCTCACAGTCCACTTTCCAGGGAACTAAATCTGTGGTACAATAATTCAAACACAATTCTTAAAAGCCAACAATATTATTTTCCAGATTAAAAGGGTTTACTATGGTTCCAGCATAATAAATGATAAATGACCCCAGTCACATCAAAACCCAATTTCAGAAACAAAAGAAAAAAATCCAGGAGCCTTTCAGAAACTAAATAAATCAAATAACATAAAAAGCCTCAAGAGATGTAATGACATTGGACTTCTCAGAAACGTCACTGAAATCTAGCAGATGATGGAACAATTTCTTCAAACGGTTTTAAAATTATACTACCAAATGCTACTAAATTTTCAATTAAACATGAAGGGAGAATAAAACATGTTCATATATGTAAGGTTTAAAAAAATTTCCTGTTCTCCTTTCTTCAAGAAGCTGGTGAGTGTGTGTTGCTAAGGCAAGGGAGTAAATGAAAAAAAAAGGATGATTTGGTAAATAGAGAATCCCAGAAAGAAAAGAGGTAAAGTCTAAGGACAAGAACTGTGGTCAGTCAGGCTTGACCATGAGTCCAGCAGAAAGCAAGGAGAGAAATCTCTGAAAAAAGTCTCCATAAAAATGCTGGCACTGTTGCCATACCTGAAGTGCTTTAGTGTTCAGAGACGAGTTTGGATTCTGTTGGGCAATGGGAAAAGGAAATGTAATCAGGGTATAATAAATCAACCAGTTCCAATTAGATAAAACTTCAGGCAAATATCCCTCGTGAACATGAATGTGAAAATCCTCAATAAAATACTGGCAAACCGAATCCAGCAGCACATCAAAAAACTTATCCACACAATCAAGTCGTCTTCATCCCTGAGATGCAAGGCTGGTTCAACATATGCAAATCAATAAGCATAACCTATCACATAAACAGAAACAAAGACAAAAACCACATGATTATCTCAATAGATGCAGAAAAGGGCTTTGATAAAATTCAACATCCCTGCATGTTAAAAACTCTCAATAAACTAGGTATTGATAGAACATATCTCAAAATAATAAGAGCTATTTATGACAAACCCATAGCCAATATCACACTGAATGGGCAAAACTGCAAGCATTCCCGTAGAAAACTAGCACAAGACAAGGATGCCCTCTCTCACCACTCCTTTTCAACATAGTATTGGAAGTTCTGGCCAGGGCAATCATGCAAAAGAAAGAAATAAAGGGTATTCAAATAAGAAGAGAGGAAGTCAAATTATCTCTGTTTGCAGATGACATGATTTTATATTTAGAAAACCCCATCATCTCAGGCCCCAAGTTCCTTAAACTGATAAGCAACTTCAGCAAAATCTCAGGATACAAAATCAAGGTGCAAAAATCACAAGCATTCATTTATGCAACAATAGACAAGCAGAGAGCCAAATCATGAATGAACTCCCCTTCACAGTCACTACACAGAGAATAAAATACCTAGGAATACAACTAACAAGGGATATGAAGGACCTCTTCAAGGATAACTACAAACCGCTACTCAAGGAAATAAAAGAGAACACAAACAAATGGAAAAACACTCCATCCTCATGGATAAGAAGAATCAATATTGTGAAAAAAGCCATACTGCCCAAAGTAATTTATAGATTCAATGCTATTCCCATCAAACTACCATTGGCATTCTTCACAGAATTAGAATAAACTATTTTAAATTTTATATGGAATCAAAGAAGACCCCATATAGCCAAAACATTCCTAAGCAAAAAGAACAAAGCTGGAGGGATCACACTACCTGACTTCAAAGTCTACTACAAGGCTACAGAAACCAAAATAGCATGGTACTGGTATTAGTACCAAAACAGACATATAGACTAATGGAGCAGAACAGAAACTTCAGAAATAATACTACACATCTACAACAATCTGATCATCATCGACAAATCTGACAAAAACAAGCAATGGGGAAAGGATCTCCTATTCAGTAATTGGCGCTGGGCAAATTGGCTAGCCATATGCAGAAAACTGAAACTGGACCCCTTTCCCACATCTGATACAAAAATTAACACAAGGTGGATTAAATACTTTAATGTAAAACCAAAAACCCTAGAAGAAAACCTATGCAATATCATTCAGGACAAAGGCATGGGCAAAGACTTCATGACAAAAATGCCAAAAGCAGTTGCAACAAAAGTCAAAATTGACAAATGGGATCTAAACTAAAGAGCTTCTGCACAGCAAAAGAAACTATCATCAGAGTGAACAGGCAGCCTACAGAATGGGAGAAAATTTTTGCAATCTACCCATCTGACAAAGGTCTAATATCCAGAATCTAGAAGGAACTTAAACAAATTTACACGAAAAACAACTCCATCAAAAGGGAAACATCTAGTCAGTAACTGTTCACCGTGAAGAGGACAGTAGAGGCAGAAATGAATTTGGAAAGCATGTGAGAGTTGAAGATGCTTACTTTGTGAATGTAGAATAAAGGCAGCTGAAGCAATAGTAAAAACAGCAGGTGGGTCTGTCTGTCTTAATGCAGGCAGGCAGGCAGGAACGGAGGGAGGGAGGACCTTGGCAATACAGAAAATATCTAATAATTTGAAATGGGGCATAAGTCAGGCTTAAACTAGCAACATGGGGTACTCCGGCACTAAATACAGAGGGCTGTTTTCTTTTTTACTTTTTCTTTGAGACAGAGTGTCATTCTGTCACCCAGGCTAGAGTGCAGTGGCACAATCTCAGCTCATTGCAACCTCCATCTCCTGGGTTCAAGAAATTCTCCTGCCTTAGCCTCTCAAGTAGTTGGGACTACAGGTGCACCCCACCATGCCTGGCTAATTTTTATATTTTTAGTAGAGATGGGTTTCGACATGTTGGCCAGGCTGGTCTGGAAGTCCTCACCTCAAGTAATCTGCCCCCCTCAGCCTCCCAAAGTGCTGGGATTACAGGTGTGAGCCACCACACCCAGCCAGAGAGCTGTTTCTGAAGACCAGAAAGAACTGGCTCTAACAATGGAAGGAAACAAGGGGTGGTACGTAGTACATAGGCAGGGTTTATCAACAAAAGTCAAGTCAAAAACCTCCATTGTGTTTTTAGACACTGATATTTAAATTGTTATATATTTGAAGAAATATATTTTTAAATCTTCTTTTTTAGGGACATTTCTTAAAGGTAGAAGGGCCATGGTGTCTACCAAATTGAAGAAAACATATTATTTATCAAAATATATGTAGAAAGAAGCACAGTTTAATAAAGAAAAGTCAAGTCTCTCACATGTATAAAACAGGGGCATTTAAAAGACATGCAACCAAAGCCATTCTCTAATAGATGGTGTCAAATTAGTTTTTCCCATTATGTTATTAGCCTAAGTGTTTCAATTCATCTACAAAATGAAGGGACATTTTTTCCCCAAGTAACCTCAAGTCAATCTTCTTTCCATAAGTTGATTATTCAACTGGAAATGATTTAGCAGTGATCTCACCATAGCTTAAATATATTCCAATATATAGCATGCATGAACATTAGAAGACTGATGTATTCATTAAAATGGAAAGCATTAATTCCATAACATTTATTTAAATTTTAAAAAACCCTCAGTGGCACAAATGTAGATTAGTTGAAATAGGAAATTATGTCTAAAAATGCAATACAAATTCTTGCCATGAATATCAGACCAAGGATTCAGACTAAAACATGACTTATTTTCTTTGTCAGAAATTACAAAATGTGCATTTTTTAGCAGATGCTAATTGTACCAATGGGATTTGTCCAAACCACTCTCATCTGGGATGTGTTTAATTCTTACTACATCAGCACAGCTATTCTTCCTCTGAGGCTGGACTGGAAATGTGCATAATAAACCTTATTTTCACCATTACATAAAATGCAGTGAATACATGGAGCTGTTAGTTCTTTCAAAATCTATCAGGGACATACTGTGTTACATTGCACTATTATAAACAGTATGGGCAGATGCCATGTGGTTGAGAAAATAATCTGAACTGTCATGAAATGATTTCAGGTAAGACAACATAAGATGATAGAATGCCGTTTGGGGTAGTAAATATTGACAATTAGGGACAAGGAAACCACACAATAAGTCACCAATCATACAGTAACTATAAAACATTTAAAACGAGTTAGAGAATGGCGAGACAAATGAATACCAGGTTTAATGTTCAAGGGCAAGAACAGTGTTATGAAAACCCAAGGATACCCCTTGCTCCCGAACCTCTGTATATTTATCTGGGACCATGTAGCGTTCAAGAATATTAATGACACCACAGATTTACATAATACTTTACACCCTTCAAGGCTCTTTCACATATGACTGATAAGTCAGGGAGCATTTTATTATCACCACTGTCCATATACAGGAACCAGACTCAGTAGCATGAGGCAATTTTTTAAACATGAAACAAAAGCAAAGCATCAGCCTCCAGTGGCCAAGACTCTACTCATGGCTGTGCCATATCAGAGCAAGACGAATGGCCCAATGAGAGAATGTTCAGCAAGAGGAAAAGAAGACGGGAATAGAGAGAAGGATTTTACAGCACCTGAGTTGTCAAGTGGGCTCCTGGGATGAGGGTGAAAATTATTTTGAAGAAATTATCCATCATTTATTCCTTTGGGTTGCAGGGGTGGGAGAAGGGGAAAGGGTAATACAGTGATTATTACGAAGGCATTGCCCTTCTGGGTGAGTGACAGTAGCCTGTTTTAGTGCATTCTTTGGCCTAAACAGGTGCTCTCCTGTGGGCTGGGTGGATAGAGAGCCCCCCATGTATAAAATGAAAGAAAAAGCTGAAAACAAAAAAGGTCAGCTGGGGAGTTAATAACTTGTTTGTATTTATAGTGAAGATACGAAAAGCCAGTTCCCACATAGGGAATGGTTCAACTGCACACAGAAAAAAATGTGCTGTAGACAGACTTCACAAAGTAGTCACATACATGCGGATTGCTCCCTCTAGATCTGACCTCTGTCCTAAGTAAAACTGTAAAATAATTTGCATTTATCCTCTTTGTCAGACAAAGCCAGCCAAACTCATAGGCGGAATAGTTTCTTTTTAAATGAATAAACTCTCTGTTTCAAGAAAGATATGCATTTTAAAAATGTAGTCAATGGTAGGTCTCTGGGCATCTTCTCTCTTCTAAATTGTCTTCTTTACTCCTCCTTCTGCCTTCCATTTGCTATGAAAAAGAGTAAGTCCATAAAGAATGCTAGTCTTCTGGGAAGAATACACTACAGTTCTCTCTCATGTAGCTTTATTGAACCCGCAGACCCAAAAGGGAGACAAAACGTATTTTGTCGTCAGTAAAAGTCATCAAAAATCTCTTTTTTGGAAACAAATATCCATGGTAAGAAGATCACATATTTATACAGTCACTGTCTGACCACTACTAAGCTTTCAGGAGAAAGAAAAGTCTGGAAAACTCAAGAATGCAACCAGAGGTTAAGGAATCCTCTCATTAGAATACACAGCATGTCATTTCTGCACTGTTTTCTGCACTCTACAGTGGTGACACTTTTCCTTCCACTGCACAGATCCATCTCAGGAGCCCTCTTGGAGTTGTCAATATAGCCATTATCAATTATGTAATGCAGGGGGGAGCAAAGATTAGTAATTCAAAGCTAAGACATCTCCATGATTTATAATGTTGCATGTAACTGTCTTCAGCAAGCATTGGGAACCTGTCATTAAAAGGCATTAACTTGAGAAAATTAGAGTTCTGTATTGATCACCAAACACGTATAGTTTATTGTGGAGTGGTGCTTTAATTTATATTCCAAGCAAGGCACTAGGTGAATACCATCTGCATAGAGAGGACTGCATCCTGAAGCAATCTGGTTTCACAACATGACAGCAGCTGTGGGCAAGTATCTTCTCTTAGTATGTGTATTCCAGCGTAGCAGATGGGCAGAGAATAAACCCACCACCACTTGTGCAGGGCAGCCTGTGGTTAAGACACAATTACTGACCAAAGAGATAAGATGTCATTTTGTCTTGAACCTGCTGAACTTGGGCAAGTCAATGGCTGGATGGACAATCTAAAGGAAATATTACCTTTCTACAACCCCACTTCTAGAGAGGTGGACTGCCTCTCTGCTCTTTGCCCCCACTAACTTTCTAACAATTCTTTCCTTAATAAAATGAGATACCAGTTATTATGTTACTTAGCCCAATTCCTGAGTTTCTGGAAGTGAACAGAGGACTGCGACTGTGTGGGTGTGATTCCTGGAAGAATTGGGTGTGAGGGCACATTATCTCAGATAATAAGACTGTCAGGACCAATCTTTAGAGAAAGCATCTGAGAGTTCAGAACTGAACTCTGGAGAAAGTAAAAAGGGTTTTGTAAGCATTGCCTAATAGTCAATTGGGCAGAAACCTCACAGCATCTAGGAAACTATGAGCTAAAAATGGTTTTCAACCCTAGCTGCATATTATAATCATCTGGGGAGATTTTATAAAATATTGATGTCTATGCCCCACCCCTTGAGATTCTAATTTAATTGGCCTGGGGTGGGAAGCCAGGCACTGAAAATCTTTCAAAGTTTCCTAAGTGGTTCCAACGTGCAGCCAATTTTGGGAACCACTGGTTGTAGCATGTTGGAATACATGTGAATAAATGTAAGAAAGAACGGAACATATTGAAATGGCCAAGACTTGATATAGACATTAAAATGGTATATACAGTAAAACTGAGGAGCAAATAGCAAATTCGTACGTAACAAAGAAGAATGGATACAAAATTTTGGTTTTTACATCGGTCTTAGCTGGTTGGCCAAAGAGTCTTAGAGGGAACATGTTGGTTTAAGAAAGCACCCATCTGCCTCTTCTACTTATTTTATTCTTTTCAGAAATGAAGTTTCCCTTTGTTGCACAAGCTGGTTTCAAACTCCTAGCCTCAAGTGATCCTCCTACCTCAACTTCGCAAAGTGCTGGGATTACAGTTGTGAGTTACCATTCTTGGCCCCCTCCTCTAATATCCCATGATACAAAAGCACCACTGTTACTTGGAAACCCAGCAGCTGAGGTGTGTGGTGGAGATAAGCTGAACTGAGTGGAAATCAGTCATGCCATCTCTGGCTATGAAACACAGAGAGGAGTACAGGATAAAAGTAGGATCAGAAAATCAGATTTTGCAGCTTTGAGGTTAGAACTGGAAAATCATTCGTCTAAAACAAAAATATTTGAGAAGCAGGTGGGTCATGTCTATGTCCAATGTGTGTTTCACAGGCGCAGCAGGGACAGTGTTCACTGTGTCCCACCCACCTTTCATCTGCACATTCAGACTTGGATGTAAACAAACAGGAGAGGGTGATATTAGGAGAGCTTGTAGCTAGATACAGTACAATGTGATAGAGGGAGATTAAAAGCATGTTTTTAAAGGCTTAAAACCTCAAAGATAAGCATCTGACAAAGAGCATTCAAGGCAAAGAACAATAGATTAGAGAGGTGGCTTTGATAAATTTTCATGCTGTGGAAACAAGAAGAAAAAAGAAATAAAACATCTAGAAGGAGCCCAAAGACCTCTCTGCTTATGCATTGTTAATAACTAAAGAGGAATAAAAAACAACTACTCTTGACAAATATAGTGATGACAGCTTTGATGTTCCTGTGCTAGTCAAGGATGAATGAAGATTATGTAGCTTCTAAACACAAATATATGTGTACGTTGCAATAAAACTACATTATGCATGGCCTTATCACTATCTCTAGATCTAAATGGAATCTAGTTTAGATGTTAATAAATAATTCTGGATGGATTTCAGGGTCCCTCCGAGCACTACTTCTGGATTAGTCGTTAATATCCCACAGACTTGTTCCCAAATAACTAAAAGCCTTTGAGGTGTCCAGTCTGACCAAATCTACCAAACTGTGAGTCACAGTTGCATTTTCACCTTCCACCCCTTAGCATGTTCAGCCAAAAGAGAACTTCTAGCTCCTGCTGAGCCATGGAAAACACACAGAAAACAAACTTTTCTTCACCTCCTCCCTTGTGATAGCAGTAATATGTTTCTTTTTTTAATCCAGAGCCTGTGGAGCCTTATTATCTGGGGAGAAATGTAATGAAGGAAGGGAAAAGATGCGCCACATGGCCCCATCAAATAAGGCATTGGCTATCATTTCTGGTGATTAGATTAAAGAAATCTCAGAACACCTCAAAGCAATTTATAGAAAAACACATTCATGTTTACCTGGGGAGAAGTGACTCAGGTTACAGCTTCCAGATTCCAGCCTTAGTGCCTTAAATTTAATTAATGGGGCATATTGCTTGGTATTAAGCTGCATCAAGCTAGGCTGTAA
Source organism: Cacajao melanocephalus (assembly GCA_963573385.1). NCBI lineage: Eukaryota > Metazoa > Chordata > Mammalia > Primates > Pitheciidae > Cacajao > Cacajao melanocephalus. The sequence continues at coordinate 31,028 of CAUYLG010024062.1, forward strand.
TGAGATGTGGTATTGACAGGGACTTTTCTATTTCAGCAGAACCGTTCAGATGAAAGCACTTGTCTGAAAGGAAATGCACTGGGTCTGAATTCTCTTCTACTCCCTTTCCTTGGAAGCAGATGTCTGTATTCTCAAGATCTACTTTAATTTTGCATGTTCCTTCCCTTTGTCTTCATTGCCAAACAACTTTCTAAGTGGGTACCAATCCATCAGTCCAAGACGGGAAGGAGATCTCAGTCTGGATTCTGTTATCATTTTGAGGAGCTCTCTCTGATGTCTTAAACTCCATTTTTTGACAACACCCACCCCCAGCCTTTAAACTCCCACACCCAGTAAAATAATGACAGCTAATACTTATTGGACATATTTTCAATGAGGAAAAATTTAAGACCTTTATGTTTAGCACCTTTTATGCTTATGAAACACCTTGATAGGATATAAGTCTCTTCATTATACAAATGATAAAACAAAGGCCTGAGAAGTTAAATTATCTTGCCCAACATCACACAGCTATTGAATAAATGCTACCTTCATACTCAAGCTGCAATAGCAACTCTCCCCCAGGTCTCCAGCCTGCTGGCCTGCCCTGCAGATTTCAGACTTACCAGCCCCCATAATGACATAAGCCAGTTCCTCAAATCAACCAATCAGCTGATCAATGAATCTTTTTCTCTCTCTTCCTTTCTCTCTCCTGTCATTTCTGTGTCTCTGGGGAATCATATGGGTCTGTTTCTCCAGGGAAACACAGTCAATTGGTTTTTTTTCTCTGAGAAACCTTCACTAATACATACCCTATATGTGTGTATTCTATCATTAGAAACGTATCATTAGCACTCTACCAACTTAACATTCCTTTTTGCATATTTGTATTATATAATTTTGCATAAATAAATGTCTTGTACACAATTAGTTGCCTACTCTACTTAGAGAAATGTTGCCTGAAAATATGTTAAATCATGTGCACAGCAGTCTTTAGAAGAGATGGTAGCTTTCTGTTTTTCTCTCCCACTCATTTCTCCTCTTCATCCGTCTCCTAATACACTAACCCTGCCAGCCTCGTATCCAACCCGTCACTAATGTCAGCTACATCACTCACCCAAGTGGTTGGCAAAGATTTGCAATCCAAGTATTTTAGTCTCCTTGGATAGAAAAACAAACTCAATTGCTATCTTGAGATCCAGGTGTCAGAAAAAAATTAAAAAGTAACAAATCACAATTTTGTGTCTTTTTTTCTCTCTCACACTTCTACTTGATTATTATGTCCTAAATTGATTAATTTACCATGTATCATTGCTCTCAAGTGGTAATTTAAGGATTGCAAGAGCTCAGCATGTCACCAGCAATTTGGCTTCTTAGAAACAAGGGACAAAAACCTAGTTTGAGAAGAAATCTCTAAGGGATTAATTAACTCAGCAAAGGCATTTACAGCACATGGTAAAGACTGGATGATGAAATGAAGGTTGAGTTCATTCCCTATTGCCACTGGCTAAAAATCCAATCTAGTATATTAGATAAACACTTTAGGATATAAAAAAGAAGACAAAGATGTTGCATTTGCTGTTGTTGTTATTTTACCTTGCAACAAAAATAATGTCTCTCCTTCCTTTCTCTACCTAGAAAAGGTAATATCTAAGAAGTTTCTTTATCCACTCATTGATTGAAGGGCATTTAGGTTGGTTCCATGATTTTGCAATTGTGAATGGTGCTGCTATAACATATGTGTGCAAGTATCTTTTGAGAATAATGATTTCTTTTCTTCTGGGTAGACATGCAGTAGTGGGATTGATAGATCAAATGGTAGTTCTATGTTTAGTTTTTTAAGGACTCTCCACACGGTTTTCCATAGTGGCTGTACTAGTTTACATTCCCATCAGCAGTGTAGAAATGTTCCCTTTTCACCAAATAAACGCTAACATCTCCTGTTTTTTGATGTTTTGATTATGGCCATTCGTTTTTTTTTTTTTTCTTTTTCAAAGTCGGCTGAAGAGATTTATTTCAAATTTTGCAAGATAATTGACATTCAGAACTATGAAAATACACAAGGATACTCGTTTGCAAACTCTTGAACAAATGAAAGCAGAATCAGCAAATGAAAACTGAGTGTGAGTTTAAACCAAAAGTCAAGCAATTTTTCAGTTATAAGGCAAAATATTTACTCCACAGAAGACCAGGTTTCAATATGACTTCATGTCAGCTATTCAGACTCTGTGTAGATTTACATTTTCATATTGTACTCGTGCTAATTTACCATACAATGTACATTTTCCTTCTTAAAATATGCAAACAAGTTTAATGGTGCATAGTAGAATTTAAATGTATTGTCTGTATATTTCATCTTTTTAATGAAAGATGGCAGTGTTAATAAATTTCCTATATGCATATAGGTTGGTTAAATACATTTTTAACAGCAAGCAGCCTTTCTAAAATGCTTTGGGTATGTATATACACATACATATACACAAACACATACATAAACACACACACATACATAAATAAAATTATATAAATTATATAAAATTATATATATATATAATGTTTCTATATTGACAACTTCCACTGGTAGAGAATATCTTTTGTGATTCAGCCTTCTTAGGCACAGTTGTGGGGAAAAAAATCGTAGTAACCCTAGCTATTTGTGACTCCTTGGGATTACGGCCATTCTTGCAGGAGTGAGGGAGTATTGCATTGTGGTTTTGATTTGCATTTCCCTGATCATTAGTGATGTTGAACATTTTTTTCATATATCTGTTGGTCATTTGTATATCTTCTTTTGAGAATTGTCTATTCATGTCCTTAGCCCACTTTTTTAATAGGACTGTTTGTTTTTTTCTTACTGATTTGTCTGAGTTTGTTGTAGATTCTGGATATTAGTCCTTTGCCAAATGTATAGATTGTGAAGATTTTCTCCCGCTCTATGGGTTGTCTGTTTACTCTGCTGACTGTTCCTTTTGCCATGCAAAAGATCTTTAGTTTAATTAGGTCCCAGCTATTTATCTTTGTTTTTATTGCATTTGCTTCTGGGTTCTTGGTCATGAAATCCTTGCCTAAGCCAATGTCTAGAAGAGTTTTTTCAATGTTATCTTTGGGAATTTTTACAGTTTCAGGTCTTAGGTTTAAGTCCTTAATCCATCTTGAGTTATTTTGGATAACCTGATAACAATGTGCTTAGGCGAAGATCTTTTTAGCAATGAATTTCCCAGGTGTTCTATGTGCTTCTTGTATTTGAATGCCTAGGTCTCTAACAAGGCTGGGAAAATTGTCCTTGATTATTCCCCAAATATGCTGTCTAAGCTTTTAAAGTTCTCTTCTTCCTCAGGAATCCCAATTATTCTTAGGTTTGGTCGTTTAACATAATCTCAGACTTCTTGGAGGTTTTGCTCATAATTTCTTATTCTATTTTCTTTGTCTTTGTTAGATTGGGTTAATTTGAAGAGCTTGTCTTTGAATTCTGAATTTCTTTCTTCTACTTGTTCGATTCTGTTGCTGAGACTTTCCAGAGCATTTTGCATTTCTGAAAATGTGTATAAAGTGTCCTGAATTTTGGGTTTTTTCTTTAAGCGAATCTATTTTCTTGAATATTTCTGCCTTCACTTCTTGTATCATTTTATGGATTTCCTTGCACTGGGCTTTGCCTTTCTCTGGTCCATCCCTGATTAGCTTAATAACCTCCTGAATTCTTTCTCAGGTGAATCACAGATTTCTTCTTGGTTTTCATCCATTTCTGGTGAATTAGTGTGACTTTTTTGGGGAGTGTTGATGAGCCTTGTTTTGTCTTATTACCAGGGTTGTTTTTCTGGTTCCTTCTCATTTGGGATCTGTCAGAGGGAGGTCTATGTCTGAAGGCTGTTGTTCAGATTCTTTTGTCCCAAGTTAAATGGGGTGTTCCTTTGATGTAGTACTCTCCCTCTTTTCCTATGGATGTGGCTTCCTGTGAGCCAAACTGCAGTAATTGTTGTCTTTCTTCTGGGTCTAGCCAACAAGTAAGTCTACCCAGTTCTGGGCTGGTACTGAGGGTTGTCTGCACAGAGTCCTGTGATGTAAACTGTCTACAGGTCTCAGCTATGGATGCCAGTGCCTGCTCCAGTGGAGGTGGTGGTTGTGGGGAAGGTGGGGGTGCAAAGGACTCTGTGAGAGTTCCTAGCTTTGGTGGTTTAATGCTTTATTTTTGTGCCAGTTGGCCTCCTGCCAGGAGATGGCATTTTCCAGAGGGCATCAGCTGTGGTGCTATGGGGAAGAACCAGCAGTGGGTGGGGCCTAGAACTCCCAAGATTATATGCCCTTTGTCTTCCACTACCAAGGTAGGTAAGGAAGGACCCTCAGGTTGGGGTGGGACTAGATGCATCTGAGCTCAGACTCTCCTTGGGTAGGTCTTGCTGCAGCTGCTGTGGGGTATGGGAGTGATATGCTCAGGTCAATGGAGTTGTGTACCTAGAAGGATTATGGCTGCCTCTGCTGAGTCATGCAGGTTGTCAGGGAAGTAGGGGAAAGCCAGCAGTCACAGGCCTCACCCAGCTCTCACGCAAACCAAAGGGCTGGTCTCGCTCCCACAATGCACCCCACCAAAGCCCCCAACCCATTTCCAGGTGGAGAGCTATAGGGGCTCAAAAACCTGCCCCAGGCTGCCTGCCTCACCTCCCAGCTGCTAAAGAAAAGGGCTTGGTTCTTCCCCCAATGATGGAGTCTGAACACAGGCTTGGCACCCTTCCCCAAGGTCTGGCCAAGAGGCTTCTTACCCTGTTCAAATTGTTATAAAGTTCAGCTAGAGATTTCCTGCTTTCTTTGGAGTTTTATCCCCTGTTTTGCTCTAACTTTAATATATTAATCTTTTATTAAAATTATGATTTAATTATTCATTAATTTTAATATAGTTAATATTTCAATAATTAATGTGTTAACAATGAGAAAATTTTTTTTTATTTTCACTTTTTAAAATACCTCATTGTTCTTGCCATCTTCATCTACTTCTGAATGTCCCAGTGATTATAAAACATCAGAAATTATTTGAGTTTCAAGATAAAGATTCACTCTTCTTTCTTTTAAATAGTCCCTGAAGACCAGTAAGAATTGTATTTCTATTCATTCTGTCTGTTTCCATCTCTGTTTCTCTCTGTTTTTCTTTCACTCTTTCTTTTTCTGTCCCTCTTTCTCTCCAAAGAGCATATGGGGCTTAGGAAGATTCAAGATATCAAATACTATGGTAATACCCCAATACTAGTTAAAATACACACACACACACACACACACACACACACACACACACACACATTTCCCTAATAGCTTTGATATACATAAATAGCAAATTCTTACATACAGAAACAGTTTATGTCATCAAGTAATGCTACCTCAACAACTGGAAAACGTTCTCTAAGCTGATAAAAAGCTACTTTTAATAATATAAGAAGTATCTTGTGTATTTCCATAGCTCATCCAGCCTTCAAGTGGAGCTCTCCACAGTAAATATGGTTCCAAAGTTCAATCATTAATTGTATTTAGGCTTAATGTATCATAAAGCTAAGGAAAGCAGAGCCATTTTTCTCTCTGCTGGGGCACAAAAAGCATATTAAATATTCTGACCAGTACTATAGATGATTTATTAATACAATTTTGGAAAGTGAGACTGTCAGATCATATAAGCACATATTATAAACAGATGATCTCTCTGAAGAGTTCTCTCGGTCTTTCTCTCATTCCTTGTCTTACCTGAATGACTGATAATGTACTTCACTGCTAAAAATCCTTCTCTCTCTCTCACTCTCCTTTCAGCCCCTCAAACACACATTACTCAAATAATCCAGGAATGATCAACAATATTCCCTTATATTTGAGACACCAGAACTGTCTCTGAATATAAATCTGAAGTGCCTAGAATAAGAGGGAGACATATTTTTCCAAACACAGACCTAAAAATTACTGACCCAATGGTGATGTGGAGAAAAGAACACTGGTGTGGGAACCCAGTGAGCCAGATTCTAGATCAGGGTGCTCTGCAAAGCACAAATGACCTTAGGCAAGTCACTTCACGTGTGTCCTTATCTTTAAAGGGAGGTTGGGGGAATGGCTAAGCGATCTCTAGGTTCTTTCCAGCTCTAACCTTCTGTAAATCTATGTTGTAACAGGAGTGAAACAGGATGAAATAATGCTAGCCTAGGCTTGACTCAGCAGCAAAGTCTTCTCCATGTAAATTACATGGTACCTGAGAACATCTCGACAGTCAGTCTATTCCTTCTGAATGATACATCATGAGGAAAATTTATATTACCTAATCTTAAAATCCAGATACTGGGGCAATATCAGAAGGAGTGTGTGTGTGTAGATACTAGGACAATATCAGAAAGAGAGAGAGAGAGACAGAGACAGAGAGAGAAAGAGAGAGAGAGAGTGTGTGTGTGTGTGTGTGTAACCTCCAAGCAAAAATATTTATCCAGGACTCTGTAGGATTCTGAAATCACTTTTAGTGTTGCTAGTATTTTAGGATTCTGAATCCATTTGTATTACCACTTTCTTTAAGACCTTCAATTAATCCCTTTTTCAATTCCTTTTTACATACAGAGGAGCTTGGTGTTACTCCCATTGGAATTAAAAGAATTAAAATATAGAGACAATTTTAATCATATGATGGTGATTCATTTCCTAAGATATTTAATGTGCAATAAATATGAGTGAAATCAATGGATAATTTTCAAGATCAGAGAGCTGTTTGTGCATCATGCCAAAAGTACACTCACCTGTTTCATCACCAAATTATGCTCAGTGAGAAATGTTTATTCTTTGTTCCTGACTAGAACTTTTCATAGGGAATATGCCCATTTATACCTCAGGCAAGAATCTCAGGTGTAAAGCAGTTAAAGTGAAAGTTAGGAAAGGAGTGGTGAAAGGGAAAGGGTAGACCAAACTTGATTTTATAAAAGTAGAAAAGGAGCACAAATTTTTTAACATACTTTTTTATTTTTAGCATATTTTTATTTATTTTTAGCAAAAGCTGTAATGTTGCTTTATGTGCAAGAGATATTTCAGCTATCAAATTATGTTCCACAATATCTATTAACACTTCTACCTGAGGCAATCTTTATAGGTATCTTCAGAACTATGTACATATATTATGTCCCAAATGTTCAAAATGCAAACAAGATGGTCATTTTCAATATGTCTAGGACCTCCTTCAATTATGAAACAAGAACTACATTCGAATTTAGTTTTCTGAATTCAAATGCAAGTTTATGACTTCATTTAAAAAAAAAGCTATATTTATTTTTGATGTTTGCACATTCACGCTTCTTGCAGCATTATTCGCAATAGCCAAGAGATGGAAGCAATGTAAATGTCTATCAATGGATGAACCGACCAAGAAAATGTGACACATACACACAATGGGACACCATTTTGCCTTAAAAAGGAAGGAGATCCTGTTCTATACTGCAACATGGATGAACATTTAGGACACTAGACCAAGTGAATTAAACCTATCACAAAAAGACAAATACTGGGCCAGGTACAGTGGCTCATACCTGTAATCCCAGCACTTTGGGAAGCTGAATGCTGATCACCTGAGGTCGGGTGTTTGGGATCAGCCTGGCCAACATGGTGAAACCTCATCTCCACTAAAAATACAAAAATGAGCCAGCCATGGTGGCGCACACCTGTAATCCCATATACTCAGGAGGCTGAGGCAGGAGAATTTCTGAAACCCAGAAGGCAGAGGTTGCAGTGAGCCAAGATGGTGCCATTGCACTCCAACCTCGCCTGGGCAACAGAGCAAGACTGTCAAAAAAAAAAAGTTAAAAAGACAAATACTGTATGATTACACCTATATGAGGTACCTAAAGTAGTCAGACTCATAGTAACAATAATAGAATGTGGTCACGGGGATGGGGTCAATCAGTAGCTGTTGTTCAATGTCTATAGAGTTTCACTTTTGCAAGGGGAAAAGTTCTGGAGATCTGATTCACAACAATGCACATATAGTTTAACACTCCTGTATTATACACTTAAAATGATTAAGATGGTAATTTTATGAGTTTTTAACATGATTTTTTAAATGTCATAGGAGGGAAACATTAGCACAGTAATTATGAGCACAGGTTTTAGATTCTGACAAACACGGCTTAAGTCTGAATTCAGTCTCATACTAGCCACGAGGCCCAAGAAAGTTACTTAACCTTTCAGCCAGGATTCCCGTTTGGCAAAATGGAGATAACAACTGTACCTACCTCATGTAGCTATTATTATAAAATGTTATATAAGTGTGAAACATTAAGCTCAGTGCTAGGCACTTGGTAAGCACTCAATCAACAGTAGTTACATAGTGTGATGAGTAAGCCGGGAAGATGAAGTACAACAGAAGGATTGGGGATGAAGTTTGATGGCTTCCTGAAAGCTGAAGGATGGTGGAGATGATTAGTGAGTATATGAAGACTACTTATATTTACATTATTGTTGAGCCTAGACCTTGGAATAAACACCTTACCCTGAAGTCAGGTAGAGAGCCAGCAGCGCTGCCCAAATCCATCTATGTTTCACTATCCAAGGTTAAAGGCTATATTTAAATTATTTATTACATTCATCCCTGTTGTGGAACGAATTGTAAACTTCCCAAAATTCAAATGTTAAAGTCTTAAACACCAGTACCTATGAATGTGACTTTATTTGGAAATAGAGTCTTTGCAGATGATATAGTTTAAAAAAGGTTGTTAGAATGGCTGACAGTTCAACACGACTGTACCCTTTTAATAGGAGAAATACGGACACAGAGACAGGCAGGCTCCTGGGAAGAATGCCACGTGAGGATGAGAGCAGAGATAGGTGATAAATCTACAAGCCAAAGAACGCTAAACAAACAGTGCCAGCAAACTGTAAGAAGCTAGGGGAGAGGCACGGAACAGATTTTTCTCACCACCCTCAAAAGGAACCTGTCAACACCTTCATCTTGGACTCCAGCCCCCAGAACTGTGATCCAATAAATTATTGTTGTTTAAGTCACTCTTGTTGTGGTACTTTGTAATGACAGCCTTAGGAAACAAAAATAATGCCTGTATTTATTGCCTGCATGGTTTTTGTTTTGTTTTTTTATTCAAACATGATAATGTGTCAAATGCTCAAAATGAAGCACAGAGCTGAGAGAGACTGATTTCACTAATTGGCTAAATTTCAGTTGAAATGGAAGGATGTTCACTCTGTTGTCTGCGTCTTTGGCTGTTGTCCCTGCTGCTTTGGGTTCGGCCTATTAATGTGAGGTGATAGCATTGTGTCCTTGGACTTTAATAAAGAAATCTGAATGAACTGCCAATTAGAGAATAAATAGATACCCCTCCCCACCTAATTGCTATTTTCTCTTTCTCCCCTTCTCCCATTCTCTCTCCCTTTTGCAGTTTACCCTTCAAATTTCTTTCTGCATCAACAAGATTTTGGCAGTGTACTTCAGGAGAACTCAGCCCCAGTGTCTCCAAGGCAGCTGGTCAGTTTCTCAGACGGGCTGCCATTCTTTCCAAAGCCTCGCATGAAGAATACAAAATGGGGTTATCAGAGGGGGCAGGAAGGGTAATGAAACTGCTTCCAACTCTTAAGTCTTCTGAAATATGGAATATGAGCTTCCTGAATCCCTAGTATCTTCCCCACCTCTTCCTGTTTCACAGAATGTAAGACAACAAGCCCCCAGGACACCAGTATTGTGCTCTCTGTCATTTCCTCAGAAGCCTGATGGGTGATTCTATAATAAGACTATGGCAGAGACTTCGCTAATCCCAAGGCTGAAAGTAGATAATTAAATGCATGTTTCTATCATTCTTCTTTATTTATACGAGGTTCTGAATAGTGAATTAATAGCTCCAAAGATCGCATTCATAATAAAGTAAAACTGGATAAGAATTGATTTGTATCCACTGCTATTGTGCTTAAATCACTATGTTTCTCTATATTTGCTTTTCAGTCTCAGACAGGAGTAGTTCAGGAAACATAAAAATAAAAAAATTTAAAATGAGTAGGATTTCCCCCCAATGTCTTTGTTTCCAGCACATTTTCACATTGATACATCATTGTGAACAGATTTTGATGGGTTTTCAGAGCCTCCTTCACAATCAGTCCTCTTTCCCCCCAAACAAAGAAAAATTCCACAAACCAATAATACAGTTCAATTCTCATCTAAACCTACTGGGTCAGCAAAATTGAACTGTAAATTTCCCTAAAACTACTTCTTGGGAGATTTCTAGTATTTCTGAATGGGCCAGAAATCAGTGAAAATGACCTCTCCCTCACCATGTTTTGGCATTTAGACTATAAGAAAGAAAAAAAGACACAGATTTATATGGCGCTTTTCCCACCATCTTTCATCAAGTGCACTTGGCTCAGCATCTAATCACGTGGGGCCTCTGGGGCTCTGCCTTCATGCTTGTGAACCTCTAGCAAGCTAAGGGAACTGGATTTTTTCTTTCCGAGTTCTTACAGCAACAGTGGACAATGGAGGTAAATGTTCCCACCTAAGAAGAGGTGGACAGGAGGGTTACTGTGTCTCTTCTAAGGTTTTTCACCCCTTGAGAATATTACTGGAATTACTTTCATGAAAAGAATAAGGGACCAGGGTGAAGCTGGTATTTATTTCGTACCATAAGGCATGTGGGAAAATGGTTTTGTGTGGGGCACTTGTCTATAGAACTGTTTTACTCCCCAAATCACTGTTGTAGCACCTTTCTGTTGGTGCTTTCTCTGGAGAAAGAAATTAGGTACCTGCAGAGAGAATGATGGGGTGGTCAGGCCACCCTCAGGAAATGACATGGTTGCTTGATTTCCAGGGCTTCTCCAGGCAATTAGTTGAGTCCACAGGTGGGTGGAGAATCGGAGAAAGAGCTTATGCTCACATGCTTTGCCTGGGAGGACCTGCTGAACAGCTGGAGGCTTGGCAGGGAGTTTCAGAAAATTACAAGAAATCTCTCCAAAAAGTGGGAGGGATTAGGGGGCCCACACATGGACTGGTATCTGGGCCTTGTTTGCCTGCATCTATGGGATACTCTTTTGGGCCAATCTACCAATGAAATTTGATTCAAATGTGCGATGCCCAAAAGAGAATTTTACAAATTGTGTTCAACTGATATTTAATCGCTATCATACAACAGTGAAAAAAAGAAAATCACTTTTATTTTTTTAATACAATGTGAGTGTTGTTCGAATATTTAAAGGTCCATTATTTTGTACACATGCATATGCTATTCTATTGCTCGAGAGAATAACTACTTGTATAAATGACTATATACGATTGGACAATTTGCAATATGTGTTTCACAAAGCAGAAATGAAATCACTGCATCATTTCAAATATTTGAACAACATATGTTGATGCGTAAAGTGTGGTAGAAAAATGGGCTATTTTTACAGAAGTCCAAAAATTTTGCAATGATTATATGTGTTGCTACAGTTTCAATTTATTTTATCATCATATATGGTAAGTTTTCATATAAACTTCTTTGCTTGTTCATTTTGAAGGAGAAAGAGTAAGTGCAAGGAACTACCATTTTTAGCACCATGACTGACTAATCCAAAGCATCTTAAAAGGCTGGAAAATATATAAGACATCTGTTTAAATACATATTTGAGGAATAAGACCATAAAGGAAATAAAGCATATCTCAGAAGTCAAATAAAGATGATATTGAAAACCACATTATAAACAGGAACTTGATAATTCTGCTGGAATGGGGTGAAAGAAAAGCAAACTCAAGAACAAAGGGACTTGGGTTTTAGTCGTCGTGTCAAGAGAAAAGATCTCGAGAAAAGCAAAGTAAGAACCAAAAATCCTTCCTACAAAGCCAAGACTAAAGAGCTATATTCTCAAAACAAACAAAAAAAAAGGTGAACTATATATTTTTAAAAACATACCAGCACAAGAAATTATAAACAAGATTGCCTGTCTTCACCTGGACTCTGGGTGCAAAAACAACGACCACAAACTCTTCCAAGTAACTACAGGTCTGCCCTTACATGAATGGAAGGTTTATTTGAACAACTGTCATAGCTTCTTCCAAACCATGGTGTCCTTCTCCATCATAAAAACCTCTCAAATTTGAATCTCAAATCATTACATTATTCCACATGCACTCATTTCTTTTTCAAGCCATATACATGCTCCTGGATTTTTTCAAGATTCCTTAAAGATTTTAGCTAGTGGCTTGTTTTCACTTTCTCCAACCCTGTCAACCCTGCCCCAATCGTGATTCTTTATGACTTCTAATAAAACATAATCATCAGTGCCATTGCACTGATATAATTCCTTGATGTTCTGTCCTTCAATGATCTTTTTCTTCCATCCAAGGTCAACTGCACAATCCTGTGTTCTTACCATATACCATCTTGCTGGTGAATAAATGAATAAACACTCCAGAATTAATACAAAATGTAACTTAGTTCATAGTTACACTAACTCAGTATCATTTAGATTAATCAATAAATTCAATATAATTCAGAATAAATTTCCAATAAGGTTTGTCATATGATTTGACCATCTATAAACCAAGAATGGTCATGACCCTATCAAAACATGAATCCTGGAAATTTTGAGAAACAACAAGCCAGAGATTCTGTTTAATCAAATATCAAATTATTACAAGACTAATAATTAAGACATTGTGGAATCAGCACAGATATACAGAAATAGACTCATGAAGAATGGAGAACTTAAAGCCAGACTCACACATAAAAGCAAGCTTGATATGTGAAAACAGTGACAATACAGATCAGTGAAAAAATTCAACAAAACATGATGAGATATTCGCTTATCCACATAAAAAATGAATTCCTTTATCATACCGTAAATAATTATATGTAAAAGAAAACTCAAATTGTAAAATGCAAATTTTTACCTGAAATATTAGAGAACATCTTAATATGCTGAGGCTATAGAAGGATATTGCCCCATTTCTTTTTCCTCTAAATTTCTCCACCTATTGGCAGCAAGTGAATTGTTAACCACTGTTATTATCAAGCAAACTTTCCAGGTTCTCAGCTCCAGACTCCTCTGCCTTCTCCCCTCGTTCATTTTCTACAAAGACCGGTGTATGTATACGGTGTAGAGCTGAGAAACCTGACAAACACTAACTCAGTCAGGTGATCAAGGGAACGTCAACAGTGACAGCTCGTGTTGATCATATGTACCCTTGATATGATGCACTGAAAATGGCACTTTACCTCTGTGACCTTCATCCCCAAAATACATCATCCAGGTGGTCTAATCATTTAAAAAATTATCAGAGAAATCCTGAGACAAAATACCTGACCAGTTCTCTATAAAATTGTCAAGATTATTAAAAACAAGGAAAGTCTGAAAAACTGGCAAAGCCAAGAGGTCCCTAGGAGACATGACAACAGAATGTAATTTGATATTCTGGGTGGAATCCCAAAACAGAAACAGGACAGAAGTTTGAAAGGAGTAACTAAGGGCTTTAATGAATAATAACATGTCAATATCGGGTCATTAATTGTGACAAACGTACCATATTAATATAAGACATTAATATCAGAAACTGGTGAAGTATAAAGGAACTCTCTGTTATCTTCACAATTTTTTTCTGTAAATCTGAAACTATCCTAAAATACAAGGTCTATTTAAAATAAACAAACCAAAAAAAAAAAAACAACCACAAAGTCATCGTTGAATGTCTTAACAAAGAACCTGGAGAGAGGTCTCTGGGATCAGGTACAGCTCAAATGTCAAGTTCTCAGTGAGAATTTCCCTGACGATTTGATCTAACACAGTCTCTATAGTTACTGGTTGCCACCGTATCTCATTTTCTTCTCTTAGCACTGCCTGGAAACCTTGTTTATTTATTTTTCTCATACATCCTGTCTTCTGAAGCAGAATGTAAGCTCTATAATATGAGGTCCCTTGTCGGATGGAGCTTTAGTCCTGTTCTTTAAAGAGTGTCTGGCATTTAGTAGGTATCCATTAGATATTAGTTGGATAAATGAACTCTAAAATCATTTGAAATATTAAATTACATGCCCACACAAGTTGAAACCAAACCTCTAACCATTTCATCCTATGAGAGTTACTCCAGCCAGCACTTGCCCATCCAGGAATACTGACTCCAGCCACATACTTATTATCGTGGAACTTCGAACGTGGGTATGTCCTAAAAGATCATGAAGTTTAGGGTTCGCATTTTGTAAGTGGGATGTATAAATAAGAAACTGAACTTAAAAGTTTTTGACTTTAAATACACGAATACACTATAATTTAACTAATGGTAAGACCTATGGAATTCAAAGTGCATTCCTAACCGTGAATTAAAGGATAGAAAGGTTTATGCACTATTTTTATTTCAGTGTCCACATTAGTATCATATACAAAGAATAAGGTGGGACAAGTCTTACATGATTAAACTACACAAACTCTCTGTGCTCAGTTACATGATTCTTTCCCTATGATTCCTGTGAGAAGAACACTTTATAAATAAAATAATTTAACCACTTAAATTTATAAACTGTTTTGTTATTGGAAATTGTGTTTGTGCGCTTAAAGAATAAAATGTGTTCCATAAGAATTAAATTTTTTCATTTAAGGTTTGAAATGGATTCCCTAGCCTTTGGTTAATTTATTTCTACTCTACATACCAAATAGATTCTATTGCTAACAAAAACAAGCAAGCAAGCAGCAAACAAACAAAATGCAGACCACTGGGTCTGGTTCTCTCCTTGCAGATTTGCAAACTAGAACAAATTCAAGTCTAGACAAAACACTGAGTCTTTTATTCTTAAGGAAAAAAATAATAATATCTTCAATATTTATTGAAGGCTATGAGCCAGCCACTGTTCTAAACACTTCATTGATAATATTTAATTTACTCTTCACAGCTGCCCTATGAAGCAGACTCTGTAAATTTCCTATTTAATAGGTAAGTAAATTAAAGCATAGAAAGTACAAGTAACTTGTTCCAAGTCACACATCTACTAAGTGGTAGAATGACTTCAGAACCAGACATTCTGATTCTAGAGGATAAGTGCTTAACCAGTATACAAGTAACTTCTTTGGGCCTAGTACTACTTCTGTGATGAGAAAGCTACATGAAACAAAAATAGAGTCTTGTTGAGTTTTAAATGTGAACTCCCTTGCTTTCCCTCCATAAGTAAGCATGTCTCTCATCAATATAACTCTGAATGTACATCAACTTGATGAACAAAAGATAGTAGTGTTATAAACACGGATGGGAATGAGTAATTTGCTACTGACAAATTTCTGTTGATCAGTCAAGATATTTTAAGAGATGTCTTCTTCCTCCAGCTCATCTTATGAGGTAACGCCATATTGATTGTCTTATAGCACAATTGATCAGATCATTACCCTATTCAAATGGTACAGCTTCCTCAAATTGTTGAAGGACTATCAAACAAAGTGCAGGGTTCTTAGCTTAAGATTCAAGAGCTCTATATACTGACCAAAATCTACCTCTCCACTAATCATTTACTTGTAAATTATGTTATAGGTAAACCAAACTGGTTATCACTTATTCAGCTATATACTGAATACTGTTACACTAGTTTTATTAATTGGAGTACCTAATGTTATCTATTTTTATTATCATTTCAACTTAAAATTTAGATAAAATGCTTTGGGTGGTAGATCCCTTAGCAGATTTTTTTTCTTCTTTTCATCTCACAAGTAATTCATGTTTGCAGTGGAAAAAATAGAAAATATAAGCAAAAAGTACAAAAAAAGAGAGGCATTATTAGGCCTAGCAGAAAAAAAGAATCGCTGGGCACATCTTACCATATATTTTACACTATGCATGTATCATGTATAAATGTGCAAAAACCATAATCACACTACAAATATGATTTCGTAAACTATCTTTCTCAGATAAAGCGTGAACATCTCCCCATATTGACAAATACAGATTGACATTAAAATGACTGAATATTGCTTTATCCAATCCTTTTACTAAACATTTAGAAGGCTCACAGTATTTTACTATCATAAACAGCTCTGCTATGGACATCCTTGTACATACACCTTTACATATTTGTTCAAATTTCTAAAGAGAAATTATTTGACGTGGAATTGTTGATGAACAGGTATGAACATTTTTAACCATATTTGAAACATTGTCAAAACTCTCTGGAAGAACTGCACTAATTTAACACCCACTAACAGGTAAACTGCCCATTTGTTCCTCACTAACACTGAATATTAACTATAAATTTAATATTTTGTTATTGAAAGAAGAAAATGGTCTCTTGTAGCTATTTTAATTTTGGCACAGTTGTTTAGCCAAGTTAATATCACAAGTGCCTCTAATTATGAGAGACAGGACAAGCATCAGATCCTTCAGCAATCTTTCTACTTAAATCCAGACTTTAATTAACCCTGGTGGAAAAGCCATTTGATTTTTTTTCAATCAAATAATAACAAAACCAAGCCATGAAGGCTTGCCTCACAGCCCATCTCATTTCAATGAGACCAGCATGGACTCTTTCTTTCTGTGTTTTATGCTTTTGTGCTTCTGAGACTTCTTGTTTTACATGAGTCTCATCCTTGGAACTTGCTCAGTTGGAGGGAGAGTTATGATTAAAAGAAAACTTGGCCCCTCCACCTTGTTGGCTGTGTTCCTTTCCTGATGGTGTCTCTCTACATACTTTAATGATCCGCTCTTAGCAGGTGAGAGAAGGCAAAGCTAAGCCATGCCACTGTGGAATTCAGGGAGCAAGATCTGTCAATATAATTGGCACCCTATCTGTCAGCAGATCTCTTAGGAACTGGCAAGTAAGAGACACATAATTACTGAGCACAATTTTCTCCTCGAAAGTAAGATAGGACTTGATAAACATAATGTCCATAGGGTGCATAGACAAAACCATTCTCCTGGTTCCCTTCTAAGTATTTTCCTTCCACCTGCCACTCATGCAGCCTGTAATAAAGTGACCTCTCAAACAAGGATGAATGATTTATTATGTTCTTCAAGTTTCTATAAGGTAGAGTTGCCTGTTATACCTATTGCTGAGTGGCAGTCTGAAGTCTGTCTTTGGGGCCACTAACCGTGTACTCAGACTTTCATTTCTTGCCCTTGTGTTTCAAGGCATTTTTGAACTCAACCTTACTCCTAAACTTCTCAAAACTCTAAAAAAAAAAAAAGCAATAGAAAGTTTTGTGCAGAAGAGAAGTGGGCACAACACATTTTAGCTATGTCCATTATATAAAAGTTTTTAAAAAGTATTGAAACAAGTAAAGCATTGGAAATTGAAATGCAAACAGGACTAAATTTAGAATGCAATATGAAGCCAGATCTAAAGTCCACTTCCTAGCTACATCATTTTGGAAAAGTTACTTATCTTTACAATGCAATTTCTTCATTTGTGAAAAGAAATGATCATGAACATTAAATAAGAAACTAGATGGGGAAAAATTAATAACCTCTTATAGTTATAGTCCTTTATTATGGATTATTTTTGGCCTCTGATGGTTGGTTCTGTTCTTCTCTGTAATATTATTTTTCTATAGATTATACAAAATGAAAAAGGTACAAAAGGAAGAGTAGAATGTAAAAATGATCTCTCCCAATCCTAAAGTCAAGACGTCCAATTTCCCCACTTTGGGACAACAAATTTTATCACTGTAGTTTACATTGTTACAGTGGTATTTCATACATATGTAATTAACTCTGAATATACATGTGTATACATTTACTCTTTTTTATCTAATATTACACAAATATTAGGGTACCAATGCACATGTCTGCACTTTTATTTAAACAATATGAGAGGCTTTCCATATAAGACCATGAATAGCTTGCCTCATTCCCTTATATATTGTTGCATAATGCTCCACTGTATGACAGTTTATAATTTAATCATTCCCCATTAATGGATATTTAGATTGTTTCTAAAAGTTTGCTACTTTAAAATAAATTGCCCTGTATAATACATACACACATATATAAAATTTTACAAATGCAACGTATATATTTAAGATAACTATTTTTTGAGACAGAGTCTTGCTCCATCACCCAGGCTGGAGTACAGTGGTGCGATCTCGGCTCACTGCAACCTCTGCCTATTGGGTTCAAGAGATTCTCTTGCCTCAGCCTCCCGAGTAGCTGGGACTACAGGATGTACGCTACCATGCCTGGCTAATTTTTGAATTTTTAGTAGAGACAAGGCTTCACCATGCTGGCCAGGCTGGTTTCAAACTCCTGACCTCAGATGATCCGCCTGTCTCTACCTCCCAAAGTGCTTACAGCTATGAGCCACCACACCCAGCCAAGATAATCTCTTAATGGTAGAATTGCCAACTCAAAAGGCATTTTGTTATTTTCTGTCTCTTTTAATAGCTGTTTTCAAATTGCCCCGTTAAAGCAAACTAAATATGGCCTGAGAAGGACTCCGTATTTCCATATTGAGTCTTTGTGGAAGAACTGCAATCTAAATTAATAGGTAGACAAGACAGAAAAACCTAACTTAAAAGTATACACCTATAAAAATAGTTCAACCCTATGCAGCCATAAAAAACGATGAGTTCGTGTCCTTTGTAGGGACACAGATGAATCTGGAAACCATCAACCTTAGCAAACTGACACAGGAACAAAAAAACAAACACCACATGTTCTCACTCATAGGTGAGTGTTAAACAATGAGAACACATGGCCACACGAAGGGGAGCATCACACACTGGGGTCTGTTAGTGGGGAATAGGGGAGAGACAGCAGGGGGTAGAGAGATTGGGGAGGCATAACGTGGGGAGAAATGACAGATATAGGTGACAGGGAGATGGAGGCAGCAAACCACATTGCCATGTATGTACCTATGCAACAATCCTGCATGTTTTGCACATGTACCCCAGAACCTAAAGTGCAATAAAGTATACAATATATATATAATATACATATATATAAATAGTTCAGCCTTGGCAAACCCCAGCAGCCAAACTTCAACCACTCATACGCTACTGAGTGTTCAAACTGTGTTCAAATAAGGCAAACGCTGAGCTGTAACCAATCCACTTGTTTCTGCACTTCACTTCCCTTTTTGTTTATAAATTTGTTCTGACCATGAGGCATCCCTGGAGTCTCCCTAAATCTGCTGTGATCCTGGGGGCTGCCCAATTCACAAATCGGCCATTGTTCAATTTAACTTCTTTAACTTTAATACAGCTGAAGTTTTTCTTTTAACACTCCCACTGCCACACAGAGATTACAGCAATTTACATTCTTATCCAAAACGTCTGAGAGTGCCTGCTCCCCAAATCTCTTGTCAACAGCAATATGCATGCCAAACCACTATGCGAAATTATCTTAGTATAGTTTAGTTTGTATTTCTCTTATTATGAGTGAAGTTGAGCATCTTCTCATATATTTGAGCCATTTATATTTTCTTCCATCCTTTCACATTTTTTGCTCATTATTTTCCTACTGGGTTATTGGAATTTTTTATTAGAAAAGCAATGTAAAAAATCTCAGTCCTTCCAACTATGATCTCTTCATTTGCCATTTGTCTTTTGACTTTTTCTGATCATGGGTTTTACATGTAGATGACGCTGGTGCCGCTGCTGCTGCTACTGCTGATCTAGTTGAGGTTAGCAATCTTTTTCCTTATGAATTGGGGTTTTATTTTTCATATATAAGTTTTTACATATATAGTTTATATGCATATTTATCTTACATATATAAAATATTCCTATATATTTACTTACATGCAATTGTTCCACGGTACCTTCTAAAGACTTGATTTCAGTTTTTTATCTTAAATCTACAATCAATCTGTAAATTCCGTGGTGTAAGTTGTGAGACTGAGATCTTATTTTATTTCTCCAGAGAGCTGCTCAGCTCTCCTAGTACCATTAACCGAACGCCCCAGGGGTCATTTGACTCCAGGGATCATTTCTCATTCAGTACCAATACACATAATTGTAATGCGGAAGTGTAAATAAAATACATGGAAAACACACAATGGTGTATTAAGCAATTGGCTGAGATTTTTGAGCCCCAGGAAGTAGACTTGAATTTATCTGACTTGGTTGAATTTATCGAGTAGTTTTGTTTCTCTACATCCAATATCAGCCTCTTCCAATATGTAGTCATCTCTTTCTGTCTACAGGTTCTGCATGGCAGACTCAATCAACTGAAGATCAAAAATATCTGGGAAAAAATGACTAAACATCATTCAACAATAGAAACACAAATTTAAAATAATGCCATATAACAAGTATTTACATAGCATTTTACATGGCATTAGGTATTAAGCAATGTAGGCTGGCCACGGTGGCTCACACTTGTAATTCCAGCACTTTGGGAGATCAAGGCAATGAATCATTTAAGGGTAGGAGTTCAGGACCAGCCTGGCCAACATAATGAAACCTCGTCTCTATTAAAAATATAAAAATTAGCTGGGTGTGGTGGCGCACCCCTGTCATCCCAGCTACTCAGGAGGCTAACACAAGAGAATTGCTTGAGCCTGGAAGGCGGAGGTTGTAGTGAGCTGAGATTGTACCACTACACTCCATTCTGGGCAACAGAGTAAGACTCTCTCTCTCTAAAAAAAAAAAAAAAAGCAATTTAGAGATGATTTAAAATATATGGGAGGATGTGCATAGGTTAAATGTTAATACTACTTTTATATAAGAGACTTGAACATAGGCAGAATTGGGTTTGGAAGAGGAGGTTCTGGAACAAATTCCCTGTTGATATGGATGGATGACTGTATATGTATTTTACACACATTGCCAAATTGATCTTTCTAAAACACAAATAATATTTCTACTCAAAATTTGTTAATAGCTCCACAACACACATAAAGTCTAGGTTCTTAATATAGTATTCTCCTTCCTATACAAATGTTCTAGGCACTTGTTAGATTATCCCCCTAATACTGCATTTTTTCAGTTTAAATTTTATCGAAATTAATTATATACCATATTGTTCCAGGAAGAACATATGCTCCATGAGAGAAAGGACAGAAGCCGCACCTAACAGGTTTGCATATACAGTAGGCAGGTAGATATATTAGTCCGTTTTCATGCTGCTGATAAAGACATACCTAAGACTAGGCAATTTACAAAAGAAAGAGGTTTACTGGACTTACAGTTCCACATGGCTGGGGCAGCCTCATAATCATGGTAGAAAGCAAGAAAGAGTAAGTCACATCTTATGTGGATGGCAGCCAGCCAAAAAGAGAGCTTGGGTAGGGCAACTCCTGTTTTTAAAACCATCAGATCTCATAAAACCCATTCAGTATCATGAGAACAGCACAAGAAAGACCTGTCCCCATAATTCAGTCATCTCCCACTGGGTCCCTCCCACAACACCTGGGAATTATGGAAACTAGAGGGTGAGATTCAGGTGAGGACACAGAACCAAACAATCATTCAGCTTCTGGGCCCTCCCATATCTCATATCATCACATTTCTTTTTTTCATTTTTATTATACTTTAAGTTCCAGGGTACATGTGCAGAACATGTAGGTTTGTTCCATAGGTATACATGTGCCATGCTGGTTTGCTGCATCCATCCCCCCGTCATCTACATGAGGTATTTCTCCTAATGCTCTCTCTTCCCAATCCCCCAACCGGCTGCTATCCCTCCCCTAGCTCCCCCAGCCACCAACAGTCCCCAATGTATGATGTTCCCCTCCCTGTGTCCATATGTTCCCATTGTTCAACATCCATTATGAGTGAGAACATGTGGTGTTTGGTTTTCTGTTCTTGTGTCAGTTTGCTGAGAATGGTGGTTTCCAGCTTCATCCATGTCCCTGCAAAGGACATGAATTCATCCATTTTTATGGCTGCATAGTATTCCATGGTGTACATGTGCCACATTTTCCTTATCCAGTCTACCTTTGATGGGCATTTGGGTTGGTTCCAAGTCTTTGCTATTGTAAACAGTGCCACAATAAACATACATGTGCATGTGTCTTCATAATAAAATGATTTATAATCCTTTGGGCATATACCCAATAATTGGATTGCTGGGTCGAATGGTATTTCTATTTCTAGATCCTCGAGGAATCACTACACTGTCTTCCACAATGAACTAATTTACACTCCCACCAACGGTATAAAAGAGTTCCTATTTCTCCACATCCTCTCCAGCATCTGTCTCCTGATTTTTTTAATGATTGCCATTCTAACTGGCATGAGATGGTATCTCAATGTGATTTTGATTTGCATTGCTTTAGTGATCAGTGATGATGAGCTTTTTTTCATAAGTCTGTGGGCTATATAAATGTCTTCTTTTGAAAACTGTCTGTTCATATCCTTTGCCCACTTTTTGATGGGGTTGTTTTATTCTTGTAAATTTGTTTAAGTCCTTTGTAGATTCTCGTTATTAGTTCTTTGTCAGATGGGTAGATTGCAAAAATTTTTCCCCTTTCTGTTGGTTGCTGGTTCACTCTGATGATAGTTTCCTTTGCTGTGTAGAAGCTCTTAAGTTTAATCAAATCCCATTTGTCTACTTTGGCTTTTGTTGCCATTGCTTTTGGTGTTTTAGTCTTGAAGTCCTTGCCTACGCCTATGTCCTGAATGGTATTGCCTAGGTTTTCTTCTAGGGTTTTTATGGTGTTAGGTCTTATGTTTAAATCTTGAATCCATCTGGAGTTAATTTTTGTATAAGGTGTAAGGAAGGGATCCAGTTTCAGCTTTCTGCATATGGCTAGCCAGTTTTCCCAACACCATTTATTAAACAGGGAATCCTTTCCCTATTGTTTGTTTTTGTCAGGTTTGTCAAAGATCAGATGGTTTTAGATGTGTGGCATTTGTTCTGAGGCCTCTGTTCTGTTCCATGGGTCTATATCTCTGTTTTGGTACCAGTACCATGCTGTTTTGATTACTGTAGTTTTGTATATAGTTTGAAGTCAGGTAGTATGATGCCTCCAGCTTTTTTGTTTTTTTGCTTAATATTGTCTTGGCTATGCGAGTTCTCTTTTAGTTCCATATGAAGTTTAGGGTGTTTTTTTTTTTTCAATTCTGTGAAGAAAGTCTAGTCGCCCAAAGTTTCAGCTCATTTTGGCATTAACTCTAAAGTCCAAAATCTCATCTGAGACAGGGTAAGTCCCTCTGCCCATGAGCCTGTAAAATCAAAAGCAAGTTACTTCCTAGATACAATGAGGGTACAGGCATTGGGTAAATACACCCATTCCAAATGGAAGAAATTGGCCAAAGCAAAGTGACTACAGACCCTAGGCAAGTCCAAAATCCAGTAAGGCAGTCAAATTTTACAGCTCCAAAATGATCTTTTTTGACTCATATCTCACATCCAGGTCACACCGATGCAAGAGGTAGGTTCCCATAGTTTTGGGCAGCTCCACCCCTATGGCTTTGCAGGGTACAGCCTCCTTTCCGGCTGCCTTAATGGGCTGGTATTGAGTAGTTGCAGCTTCTCCAGGTGCACAGTGCAAGCTGTCAGTGGATCTACCATTCTGGGGTCTGGAGAATGGTGGCCTTCTTCTCACAGCTCCACTAGGCAGTGCACCAGTGAGGAGTCCATGTGGGGGCTCCCACTCCACATTTCCCTTCTGCACTGCCCCAGCAGAGGATCTCCATGAGAGCCCTGCCCCTGCAGCAAACTTTTGCCTGGATACCCAGGTGTTTCCATACATCCTCTGAAATCTGGACGTAGGTTCCCAAACCCTGAATCTTGACTTCTGTGTACTGACAGGCTCAACACAATATGGAAGTTTCCAAGGCTTGAGGCTTGCAACCTCCAAACCCGTGGCCCAAGCTCTATGTTGGCCCCTTTCAGCCATGACTGGAGTGGCTGGGACACGGGGCATCAAGTCCATAGGCTGCACACAGCACAGGGATCCTGGGTGCAACCCACAAAACCACCTTTTCCTCTAGGCTTCCAGGTCTTTGATAGGAGGGTCTGCCATGAAGATCTCTGACATGCCCTGGAGACATTTCTCCATCATATTGGGGATTAACATTAGGCGTCTCCTTCTGCAAATTTCTGCAGTCAACTTGAATTTCCCCTCAAAAAATGGGATTTTCTTTCCTATTGCATTGCCAGGCTGCACATTTTCCAAACTTTTATCTTTTTTCCTTTTAATATTGAATGTCTTTAACAGCACCCAAGTCACCTCTTGAATGCTTTGCTGCATAGAGATTTCTCCCATCAGAAACCCTAAATCATCTCTCTCAAGTTCAAAGTTCCACAAATCTCTAAGGCAGGGGCAAAATGCCACCAGGGTCTTTGCTAAAACATAGCAAGAGTCACCTTTGCTCCAGTTCCCAACAAGTTCCTCATCTCCCTCTGAGACCACCTGAGCCTGGATTTTATTGTCCATATCACTATCAGCATTTTGGTCAAAGCCATTCAGCAAGTCTCTAGGAAGTTCCAAACTTTCCTACATTCTCCTGTCTTCTTCTGAGCTCTCCAAATTGTTCTAACCCCTGCCTGATACTCAGTTCCAAAGTCACTTCCATATTTTCAGGTATCTTTTCAGCAGGTCCCCACTCCTGGTACCAACTAACTGTTCTCGTCCATTTTCATGCTGCTGATAAAGACATACCTGAGACTAGCCAATTTACAAAAGAAAGAGGTTTATTGGACTTACAGTTACACATGGCTGGGGAGGCCTCACAATCATGGCAGAAGGCAAGGGGGAGTAAGTCACATTTTATGTGGATGGCAGCCAGCCAAAAAAAGAGCTTGAGCAGGGCAACTCCTGTTTATGAAACCATCAGATCTCATGAAACCCATTTACTATCATGACAACAGCACAGGAAAGACCTACCCCCATAATTCAATCATCTCTCACTGGGTCCCTCCCACAACACCTGGGAATTATGGGAGCTACAAGATGAGATCTGGGTGGAAACACAGAGCCAAACCTTATCAGTAGGTATTAAAAGAATTTACTTATTGAAGTAAAGTTAGTTTTTTTTAATAAACAATTCATCCAATGCCTTCTAGTGAGACTCTCAGAAAAATCTGTCTAAGCATCAAGTTCTATACCAGCAGAAAGGAGTTGGTAAGCATGCCTGCCTCCTACCAATCTTAGGAGGAAGAATATTAGCTAAAATACATATGACCTTATAGTGTTTAAGTATCAGAATTTCCTAACTCATACACAGGGACTAAAAAAGGAAAGGCTCATCTCTTAGATTTAAACTTTTAATATAGCATACTTAGAGTGATAACATTTCTCTGTCTCCCAGTAATGTACAACACCAACAAAACAATTACACTTCAGATACGATAAACACGAAAACATCCTCAAATAGACATGATCAGCAGCCCAACAGTTTGCTGAATAACCACAGAAATGTAGCAACACATCAGATGTTCTGCACTTAAAATCTGCACTTCACTTTCCAGATTGCTGCTTCCAGGCAAGCTCCGAAGGATGGTACCTTGTATGTTGTCCCCAGTTTAGATAGATATCATTCTTTCTTTAGAAGAAGATGTGAAGAATACAGAAGCATTTCATCTTTTTTTTTTTTTAATCTATGAACAGTTTTAACTGAATGACAGGACACCATGGAAAACACTGCTCTAGGACAGATGGCCACATGGTCTCTGCCAGCATGCCCGAGAGCACATCTTATTGCCAAGGAACATAGGCTGCAGGGGAAGTTCATGTGCTGTGATTCCAGGGACTCCTGCTCAAAGATCTGTCACCTTTTTGGTCTATGTCTTAGTTCCCATTCTAGCCACAGCTGTCGGTTAGTGAATAACTTCACAATTCATCAAATTCACTTGATGTTTACCTCCTCCTAGTAAGATAGAAAATGCTCCAATGATTGAACGAATATTCTGTGTTTATTTCTATTGCCACCTGGCATCAGAATCAACTGACATATGCAGGAAAACCACCGGGCCAGAGGGGCTCCACGCAGGCTTGATTTTTGCCATAACGAAAACATAAAGTCAAATCATGAGCTTTCTAGGGAAAAGGGCAAGTGGAAAAGAAGATGTACAAAATTGTTCTGCTGTCTTCTTCATAATTACTGTTGATCTTTTACCTTTAAAACGATGCTAAAATACAAAGTTTAAATCCTCCATTTTTAGATGTTAACTCTTCATTTTGATCAGATTACATTATTCCTCTGGTTAAAACTCTTCAATAATTTCCCATTGGAATTAGAATAAAATGCAAAATCCTCATTATGACTGCATTTCTCTAAATGGTTGACCTCATTTTGAGCTCTTCTTCCCCCATTTTCTATACCCCAGCAATGCTGGTTTTCTTTCTTTTGCTCAAAGATTCTAAGGGCGTTTGCTGTTCCCTCTGCTTCCAGCACTTGCTCTTTGCCCTTCTGTAATTTTTCTTGCAACTCAGAACTCAGCTCAAATTTAATTTGAGCTTTCTTTGATGACCCTGTCTAAAACTATTTTTGTCCTCAGCCCCTAGTTGGTCTCCATCTCTTTTTTCATATTTCATGTCACTAATGGCACTGGTGTCTCTCTCGCTGTCTCTCTTACACACACACACACACAAACCCACACACACGCTCACACACACAAAAATATAAGCCATAAAAAAGCAAAAACCCTGTCTTTTTTAAAAAATGATAACAGCAATAGGTGTATAGTGGGCATTCACTTAATATCAAATTCATTAGGTCAATGCACCCAGTAACAAGAAATGGAAAAGCATAGGCTAAAGAAGTGAACTGTTAAGCACAAAAACACAGAGCCTGATAGATGAAGCTAAAACAGCCACAGCAGCACTGGGCCAAGGGGCTCCCTTCCCTTTTCACCCTCTTTTGCACTCGCTTTTGGAAAGCTTATAACCAAAAGACATTTGTGAGAAACAAAATGCAATACCTGAATTACAAAACTTATTTTTAAAATATTTGAGTATGTCAGAATACCACTGCTTTAAAAGTATATAAAAACAACCCGTATTTCAAAACTCCGGAGACATTTCTATTCTAATAACAATCATATTATGTTCCCATTGTAAAACATTTCAAACCATAACCACTATTTGCAGTTCCAGGGGTGAAAATAGAGTTCTGTTCTTCCTAATGTTTCTGGTTTCTATGATTTCAAAAGTGGACTTGTTTTTTCTCAAATTTAATGTAACAGGTCAGTGAGCCTTTAATGTAGTCCTGGAGATGCCAGAAAGAAAATAGAAATAGACACGTTATTAATGGCTGAAAATTAGTTCACTCTGTGTGCCTGAGAAACTTCTCTCCCACTTCAAACACTCAAACTCATATTCACATCAGGGTGATAAACCATAGAGTGACTGCTGAAAACATTAGGAAGCATCACATCAACAAGCCATTCATTGAAGAAGCAGCCACAATATTCTCAGTGCGTTCCTGATGATTTCTCTCCGGAATGGGGATGGTTAGTTTTAAATAACACAGCATTCTGTCTTCCTTCCTCTCATATGTGTGTTTAAGTATTGATGATGACCTCTTGGTACACACGTGAATAAGGATCCAAACAGATGGCAGAGTAAATCACCAAAAGAGTGCTAAGTGTGAAATTGGGAGACACAGGTTCAAATTTGGCTCTACTAATGATACGTAGCCCAGAGCAAGTGATTTAACTGTGCTAAAACTAGTCTGTTTCTACAGATATATATAACGAAGAGTTCCATGTTATTATGAAGAGTTCTATATATTATGAAGAGAATAAACTACCTATCATAGAGTCTAGTAAAAATAACGAAATAAGAGGTTCCTTTCTCTTTTTTCCCCTTTTCTTCTTTCCATTTCTTCTTCAAAAACAAAATAGATTCTATGGAGTTAATGTAAAATTGGGGACTTAAAACCATATGTGGAAAATCAGTCGAATTTTAGAAATTGGTAATGGAGGGCAGTGGTACAATCTTGGCTCACTGCAACCTCCGCTTCCTGGGTTCGAGTGATTCTCCTGCCTCAGCCTCCCTCGTAGCTGAGATTACAGGCATGTGCCACTGTGCCTGGTTAATTTTTGTATTTTTAGTAGAGAAGAGGTTTCGCCATGTTGGCCAGGCTTGTCTCAAACTCCTGACTTCAGATGATCTGCCTGCCTTAGCCTCTCAAAGTGCTAGGATTAGAGGCATGAGCCACCGTGCTCAGCCTCTTCTTACTTTTTGCTACATTTTTTTCTTATAGTACATTTAGTATGTTTCCAATGAGTATAAATGGGAATTTTTTCCAAAACTATGATAATATTTATTTTTTGGCCCTTCAGCCAAGTGAAGACACAGAGAAAAATGGCTGTCCATGAAGTAGTGAAATATGCCCTCACCAGACACTAAATTTGTTTGCACTTTGAACTTGAACTTTCCAGCTCTAGGACTATGAAATTAAAAATCTGTTTATAAGCAAAAAAAAAAAAAAAAAAAAAAAAAAAAGTTGAATTCTTTATGCAGTTTTACCTTTACATTATTTCAGCAAATACTGAAAGAACATGACTGTAGGGCTCAAGCTATATCACAATCTGGAGACTATAAGGTCCCTGTTCTTAACTAGATCTTGGTCCAATGGTAAAAAGGATATATAGATCAACAGTTGCATCACAATGAGGTGAATATTATAAATAAAGGTATGAAAAAGTGATATTAAGGCACACAGAGCATGTAACTTTGGACAAATGCAGAGGGGAAGATTTAGAAAATCTTCCTGAGATGGAATGGCATTTGAGTTAGGGTTGGAAGATGAAAATAAGCATCTAAAGCTCGGAAGAAAGGTAAAAGTTTGAAGTATGTACTTAAGAGTCCTCAGTGTTCTAGAAGCAAGAATATGGATAAGGTTGCTCAAGAGCAGTGTGTAGAAAGAGAAGAAAAATAACCCAAGGTTAGATTATTGGCTATTAAGCAGCCATTCTTATTGTAACAAATAATTTTAATATACCCGCACCTCACAGAAAAAGGCATTTATTTCTTGCTTACTTACTTCGTAATGAAGCCTGTGGTTGACCTGAGCTCTGCTGGTCATTACTGGGCTGGGCTGGTCTTGGCTGAGCCCCAAGTATTTTTTTTTTAAGAGAAAACTCAAGAGGAGAAGGAAAATGTATTGTATTATTTACTCTTCATATATTTACTCTTTCTAGTGTTCTTTTCTCATCTTGATCTTCCTATCTTCTTTCTTTTACAATTTTCCTTCCTTTTCCGAGAATTTCCTTTAGCTATTCTTTTTAGGTGAGAGCTGCTGGTGATAAAATTTTTTAGTTTCCCTTCATATGAGAATGGCTTTACTTGTCTGTCATTTCTGAAGGATATTTTCACTGGATATAGGATTCTGGGTTGAAAGTCCTTTCATTTTAGCACTTGAAAATGTCACACCACCACTTTCTGACCTCTGCGGTTTCTCATGAGAAATAGGATAGGTTGTCACTTGAATGTGTTCCCCCCAGATAAGTAAGGTATATTTTCTAACTGTTGTTTCTAAGATATTTTTTCTTTGTCTTTAGTTTTAAGAAGTTTGACTACGATGTTTCTTGATGTAAATTTCTTTGGGTTTATCCTGTTTGGGATGTGGCTAGTTTTTTGACTCTATAGATTAATATCTTTTGCCACATTTGAGAAGTTTTCAGACATCATTTCTTTGGGTACTTTTCAACCCCAACTGTTTCTCCTCTCATTTCAGGGCTCTGATAAAATAAATCTGAGATCTTTTGTCATATTCCCATAGGTACCTGAGGCTGCGTTCCTTTTTTTCCAGTCTATTTTCTCTTTATTGTTCAGATGATATTATTTCATGAGATTGTTCCATCTTCCAGTTCACTAGCTCTTTCTTCCATTCTGCTGCTGAGTATATCCACTGTTGTTTTTAGTTATTGTATTTATAGTACTAAATTTGTTATTTTTGATATTTCCTTTTTTTGCTGAGACTTCAATTTTTTTCACTTACTTCAAGTATATCTGTATTTGCCTGTTAATGTATCTTTTATGATGGCTACTTTAAAATCTTTGCCACGTAATTCTAACACCTTTTTCATCTCCATTTTGGCATCCTTTGTTGTTAATTCAGTTTGAAATCTTTGGAATCTTTGGGTTTTTGTATAACAATTGATTTTTTTATTGAAATCTGGAAATTTGGGGTACTTACGTAATGAAACTGTGAGTCTTACTTAAACCTTCTGTTTTATATTTCTTTCTCTGACATGGTTCTAATAAATAAAGTGGTAGGCACTGCCTCACTACTGTCACACTGCCTCACTACTGCTTGTAGAAGTCCAGATTTCCTACTCAGCTTCCATTACATGGGGCAGAGGTCAGCACTTCGTTCATGGTTACTGCTTGATAAAGTGGGAGTTCTAGTTCCTCAGGTGGATTCCACTTCATGATAGTTGGGAGGAGGATGACCTTAGTACTATTATATGATGTTAAAAATCTAGATTCTTCAGTAATTTTCTCTGATATAATCCCCTCAGGGAATGGGAGGCATACTTCATTACTGCTGGCAGCAGTGGGAGGCAGTGGGGGGAATTCAGTTTCCCCATTTGGGCTCCACTGACATTATAAAAAGGTGAAGGCTTATTAACATCTACTGAGGATGAAAGCCCCAACTGAGTCTTCTCTAATACAACCCTAATACAACCTAGATGTAACTCATCAGTTCCAGAGGACCCTAGCTCATCTGCTTTCTTCTCTCTACCTTTCAGAAATGTACTATGACATAATCTAGAGTGTTTAGCTCATACTTAGGTAGAAGAGTAGAAAAGTACATTGTATTAGTTCATCCTTGTCTAGTGCCAGTTTTCAAAGGGAATGCTTCCCGTTTTTGTCCATTAAGTATGATATTGGCTGTGGGTTTGTAATAAATAGCTCTTATTATTTGTCGGCCATCTTGGCCCCACCCCCTATCATTTCTGTTTTTTCTTCTTTCACCTGTAGTCTGTATTTAAAACTGTGCTAAACATTATCCTTTCTTTAGGAGCTTGCAATCTGGTTGGACAGACAAGATTTTAAAATGTTAAGTAGTATAAATTAAGCACTAAATTATTTGAAGTAAACTCAGTTTGGGAAGAGGAAAATAAATGAGGACTAGATTGATTAAGGAAGATATTATGAAGAAGATGAAAATTAACCTTGACCATAATATATGGATATGATTTGAAGAGAAGAAGAAGGGCATTTCAGGTAAAAGGAACAACCTGCACTAAGGCACAGGAACTGGAATGGAGCAGTTTGTTAGGGTACTCTGCAAAGACTGCCTTGTCTGCCTCGGATAGCACATGGTGGTGGGCTGTGAGGAGTGGACACGACAGAATTGAGCCATGTTACAGGGAGCCATCAGAACCTGGGGAGGAGCATAGCCTAGATTTGATACGGCAGAAAACTGCATCTTCGGAGGCGCTAGAAGGGAAAAGACACAATGCGATCATTGTAATAAAGAATTGGTCTGGTAGAATATCCAAAATGGATTGACTGAGGCAGAAAGTAAGGGGAACCAGGTAGGAAGCAAGGAGAGTAAACATAGCAAAATGAGCTAGGTGGGAGCAGTTGGAAGTGAACAGAGGTGACTGATAAAAGAGATCCTTCTAAGGAAAAATTTGTAAGACTTGAAGACAGACTGGGATTGCCTGGTTAAGTTTAATTCTTAGCTAAATAGGAGGAACTTTCATTTTAATTATACTCAAGATGTGTGTGGGCTCTGATATAATGACAAAATACTTCACTCGTCTCCTCTACTAATATATAAAAATTATTTTAATAAAAATTATTTTAATAAAATTCTTTGATTCCTTTCTTCAATATTCATTCATTCAACAAATATTTACTGAGCCTTTACTATGTACCCCAGACTATAAACTGATAGAATGATTGTGATATGTGATAAGAAAATAAAATAATTAGTATTTTTGATAAATTCTCCAAGAGAAACAAGCCCTCTGGCTTAAAGAAAATGATGGGGGCTGGGCATGGTGGCTCACCCATTGTAATCCCAGCACTTTGGGAGGCCAAAGCAAGAAGGTTGCTTGACGCCAGGAGTTCAAAACCAGCCTAAGCAGCATAGCAAGACCCCGTTTCTACAAAAAGTTTTTAAAAAATAGCTGGGTATGGTGGCACATGCCTGTAGTCCCAGCCACTTGGAA
Source organism: Cacajao melanocephalus (assembly GCA_963573385.1). Taxonomy (NCBI): domain Eukaryota; kingdom Metazoa; phylum Chordata; class Mammalia; order Primates; family Pitheciidae; genus Cacajao; species Cacajao melanocephalus. Next base: position 62,973 of record CAUYLG010024062.1, read on the forward strand.
ACCTAAGGCAAGAGGATTGCTAGAGCCCAGGAATTTGAGGCTGCAGTGAACTATGATTGCCACTGCATTCCAGCCTGTGCAACAGAACAAGACCCTGTCTCTTAAAAAAATAAAAATGATGAACAATAGGGAAACCAACATTAAAATATTACCATGAGAAGCCCCACTAACTAGTAGCTTTTAAGCTAAAACAAGAAACTGAAAGGCCAGAAGAGATGGGGCACAGATTGAGGGAAAGTGATGTGAGATGCCTGCAGGGGTAGGTAGGCAGGGTCCAGATCATCTAAGCCTTGAGCACTAAGGTAGGGAGTTTTGATTTTATTCTAAATGCAATAAGGAACCACTGAAGGGTTTTGTGTAGGGAAGTGATATAGTCCTTTTTATCATCAGACAGGCCCAGTGCGAGCACTGGTTATTCCAGCCTCAGTTTGGGGGTAGCAATGGGAGTAGTTAATGAGAAGGTCCCTTTCTTTTCTACTTCTAGTTTGTTAGTTCTTATTTTTGAGCTCCTTACTCTTCTCAGCCAACTGCCCTTTCCTATGTTAGCAAGTGCTTATATCAGTTCATGTAAGTTTCTTTCCCCTTGTTGTAATCTAAAAGTATTATCAACTAACTTGTCTAAGATATTCAGACCTTCATCCTATACATATTCCTCGTTTCAGTGGCCTGTGTAAAATAAAAGCCTTAAATAAAGAGGATTTCTGGGCCAGGCGCGGTGGCTCACGCCTGTAATCCCAGGACTTTGGGAGGCCGAGGCGGGCGTATCACGAGGTCAAGAGATCGAGACCATCCTGGCCAACACAGTGAAACCCCGTCTCTACTAAAAATACAAAAAAATTAGCCGGGCGTGGTGGCAGACGCCTGTGGTCCCAGCTACTCGGGAGGCTGAGGCAGAAGAATCGCTTGAATCCAGGAGGCAGAGGTTGCAGTGAGCCAAGATTGCACCACTGCGCTCCAGCCTGGTGACAGAGCAAGACTCCATCTCAAAAAAAAGAAAAAAGAAAAGAGGATTTCTGCTACGTTTTTATATTCTGTAGAATTCAAACTCAGAGTTTCAGGGCTTGTATGAGTGTAGAACTGTCACATAATCACAGAAGAATATTGGTGTGGTTCTTTGATTTTCTATAGAGATTAACTCAGTAAAAATTTTGTTTACTGCAGTTGAAATTTAAATTTGAGCATACTCTAATGTATCCAAAGTTTTAATTCTTTCCTCCCAGGTGTTGAGGCTTTATCTCTAATTCATAGTTAGTGGGGGAAGGCCTTTACATAACAGAAAGAAAGCAGTAAAGCTATTTCTATCCCATAGTAATTTTTTTCATATATTTTTATTTTGGTGCTCTTCAGCTCCATAATCCCGCAGACTTGAAACTGAGGGAAAATCTTTGGTTTCTTCCCCTCCATATCCCTCTACATCTAATTTTTTGACAGGTCCTACACATTTCTTCACTCTTTCCAATTCATTGGTATCTCCCTGGTTCAGGACTTCATCACATTTTCTGGGACTATTGCTATGAGTAGTCTTCAGGGTATCTCTGGTCTGTCTTCCCTCTCCAGTGAGCCTGCCTTAGTATTAGGTCCACTTAAATGGGTCATCACTGCCTATCAATGAAAGGAAGTATAAACCAAGTACTCAGCCTGACATTCAGACTGCCCTGGCAGAAATAGCTGATTTTATGTATTTTTTTTATTTTTAAAATCATTCTATATTAGCTACAATAGTTAAAATTTTTAACTACATATACTACGTTTTAACTTTCTAAAAATGTATACACAATAAAAGTGGGAGTGAGATGATAGCCAGGTTATATATGCTTGTTTGTTTCAATTGATGTAGTTTAATTAGTTGTTGGATTTGGCAGTAGTTATATTCACCCATGCATGACAGAATAATTTGTAATTTTGGTAAAATATTTGCTTATTTTTTCTTTGGGTAAAATAACCAGTTCATTTTGTAGCTTTTTAAAAATATAGCTCATATTCCTATTGAAAATTTTTCTTTAAAAATTCTAATTAAATATATCATTAATCATATCATAGCTTCACTATTTTTGCTTTGGAGTATTATTACCTTCCATCTGTATTACTATAAATTGTAACCTAATATATATTCTATTTTTTATTCTGTTTGACTAAATTTTCTTTCATAAATACTTCCACATTTCCATGATTCTGCATAGTATTACTTACTATTTTAATGTCCATGTAGTTTTTGGTAGGCATACCATAGTTATTAAATCATCTTTACTAGCATCATACATGCTGCAAAAAACGTGTGTGTGTGTGTTTGTACTTTTCTTGTGAATCATTTCCTTTGAATAAGTTCCCAGAACAGGATTTTAAGGTCAAATTGGCATTTGCAAAATGTTAGTTCACTAAAAGTTGGACAAATTTACAGTGCTACCAGTAACTAAAGAAACTAACATTTTTTTAAAAGGTGGTTTTGAATATGATTATATACGAAAAAAAAACCCTATTTTTTCTAATAGTATAGTTTGCTTTAATTTGTATTTATTCATTTATTTCAAAGATAAACATTTTTAAATGTTTGCTTTCTAAATTGTCATATGAATTATCTGGGATTTTTAAATATGACATCAAAACTAAATCATTTTCAAATGTATATCTGCTAACATGAAATAATTATCCATCTTTGGTTTAAGAAAATGTTTTATGCTTATTTGAAAAAAATCTACTATTTAGCTAAACTTAATTGGAGTGTTTCTGATTAACTGTCAGAACTGAGTAAATACAAGGGAAAATATTTCTTATGGTAAATTTCAAACGAATTCTGGAAATTATTTTTGAAACTATGTATTTTTCAAAATCTGTTGAAAAAAATAAGAATAATGATGGGGGATTCACAATTACCTAAAACATAATAACAACTAAATCAGCATGACATGGATACAGAAGTAATAGACTTACAGATAAGTGGAACAAACTAGGTAACTTAAAAACAAACCCAATGTAAATAAGGTAAAGTAAGCATTATAAATTAATGATAATTTAAATTGTCAGTGAGAAAATGTGTTAACCATTTGGGGAAAAAAAATAAAGTTAGATCCCTACTCTCTACCAGATTGAAAAAAGCACTAGAAAAAAATATGTTAATGTTTTTACACTCTTGGATTAAGAGGGAACTTTCAAAGAACAGCACTAAAGGCAGAACCCACAAAGAAAAGGACTGATAAGTTTGGCCATATAAACTTTTTGAACTTTTACAAATTAAAAGGAAGAAGCCAGTCACAATGGCTCATGCCTGTTATCCTAGCACTTTGGGAAGCCAAGGTGGTCAGATGACCTGAGGTCAGGAGTTGGAGACCAGCCTGGACAATGTGGTGAAACTCCATCTCGACTAAAAATACAAAAAGTAGTCTGGTGTGGTGGCACACGCCTGTAGTCCCAGCTACTCAGGAGGCTGAGGCAGGAGAATCACTTGAACCTGGGAGGCAGAGATTACAGTGAGCCAAGATTGTGCCACTGCACTCCAGCCAGAGTCACAAAGCAAGATTTTGTCTCAAAAAAAAAAATTACTTCTAAAATAAAAAGAAGAAAGAAAATTTTTAAAGGCAAAGAACTGAATAAATTATTTGCAAACAATAAATATGAAAGGCAAAGGATTAATGTCCTCAGGGTTAAAAATGTTCTCACAAATTCAGTAAGACAAACAGCATTCCAATAGAAATGTAAGTAAAAGCCATGAACAGGCAATTCACAAAGGATGCAGAAGAGCCAATACAAATGTTTTTTAAAAAGCACCTTTCACACACAAAAATCACTTTTCGAGAGATCCAGGATGGCCGATTAGCAGCAGCTCAGGGTTGTAGCTCCCAGTGAAAGCGCAGAGAGCGAGTGGACACTGCAATTTCAGACGAATTTCTGTTGCCCACAAACTGGAAGCTACGAAGCGGAGGAGCCACATGGGTCGCCAGTGGAACTCTTTTGGCTGGCGCGGCTGTTTTGCCGGCACCCCAGCGCGGCGCTTCTCAGTGCGGAGTATACGCAACTGGGTGCCCTTTGAGTCAGGCTCGGCTGGTCCCATCCCCACAAGGAGAACAGCAATTAGAAGCACTGAGGACTGAGAGTCTCACAGTAAGCACAGCTGAACCCGGGAAGGCCTAGCTCTGTGGGGAAGGGGCGTCTGCTGAAGGAAAACTAAGAAACAGAAAACACTTCATCACCAACAAGCCAGACGTCCACTCAGACCCAATCTGAAAGTCGGCAATTACAAAGACGACAGGTGGATAAATCCACAAAAATGGGAAGAAACCAGTGCAAAAAGTCTGAGAACACCCAAAATCAGAATGCCTC
>CAUYLG010024063.1:0-64696 GCA_963573385.1 Cacajao melanocephalus
CTAGCCTGGGCAGTAGAACAAGAATCCTGTTCTCTCTCCCTCTTTTTCTTCCTCTTTCTTTCTCTCGTACATTCTTTTTTTTTCTTTCTTTCACTCTCACTTTCTTTCCTCTCTTTTCCTTTCTTTCAAAAAAAAAAAAAAGCCTTGCTATCATTAAGTACTTTAATCCATTTTAGTAGTCCTTTAAGATATTCTTTTCTAACATGAGGTAAAATATTGCCAGTGATAGGAAAAGGTAAGTATTCTGTGTTGTTATTTATCATTTTATAAAAACAGAATAATTGAATTACAGTTTAGACTATATTGGCTAAACATTATTTTAATGGCTTGAAGGCATATACAGGTGAAGGTGTTACTATAGAAATAGATTATAACTTACCACAGACACAGATCATTTGTTTTCCTGAGATAAACAATGATATGATTCATCAATTGGAGACAAGCCAAGAGAGAAAAACTATTCTAACAGAAGTTAAGATTATAGTGGCATTGCACACTTAGGAAGATTCAATACATTATCCCATAACCTATATCTATTTAGAGAGCTAACAATGCAAGCTTAACATAATTACAGAGTGTTTTATGACATCAACTACTTAGGATAACTGATTCGACAGTCCTTTATGACCTCCTAAACTCAATAGTCACGAAAAACTCTTCTTACACACTCAGTATTACTTAATGTTAGAAACTTAAGCAGCTGTACATCAAATCCTCCGGGAAAAAAATCAAATTAGTCTTTCTCCTACTCTAACTTTGTTCTCCAGTGCTGTTAGTGACCCTTGTTTCGTAAACCTGGAAATAGATCCTTTAGATGTTCCATATTTATCTGTATTTCTGCTGTAATGTTGTTTGTTTGTTCCATATGGAATTGATATTTGGCTATTTGCACTCAGATCTCTCTGGCTCCAATTTTTGGTTTTTAAGAACTCTGAGTGTTGTCCTTTACATACACATGAAGTTACTAACACATAGTCTATGCTCTCTTGACAGACTGTCTAGACTTTCCTGTTCCCTTTCTATGGTATTGGCATCTGCTGACAAAAGTCTTACATATCCTGTTAAGATTTCTTGCCTTTAGTTTTTAAATTGTTTTAAATTTTAACATAGTTGGCGCTATAGGCTGAATTGTGTTCATCAAAATTTGTATGTGGATGCCCTAGCACCTGGTACTATAGAATGGACTGTAATTGGAGGTAGGGATTTTAAAAAGTATTTAGGTTAAAATGAGATCATTAAGGAGGACTCTATTTCAACATAACCGGACCTATTTTTAATATAACTGCTTAAAGAAAAGATTAGGACTTAGACACACACAGAGCAAAGACCATGTGAAGACAAAGGGAGGAGAAGACAGCCATATGCAAGCCAAAGAAAGAGGGCTCAGAAAATACCAACCCTCTGGACATGTTGATCTCTGATTTCTTACCTCCAGAACTATGAGGAAATAAATTTCTGTTGTTTATTTCACTCATACTGTGGTTATTTTTTTGTGGCAGCCCTAACAAGTTAATACTGGTGAGTTCACCTTGTTAAATATGGTGGATTAAGAACACACATTGATCTCTACTCCACTCCTATCTTCCCTTAAATTCAAACATCAGATTAGGTGGAGAAATTATGTTCATTCAAGGACAAGAAGAGTGAGAAAGGGAATAACAGTGATAAAAGACAACAATTACATGTTGCAAAGTAAATGAAGTAGTAATTAATTTAGCAGAATATAGAGAGCTGAAACTTTCTACTTTATGTAGCAGGGAGATCATAACAAGCAATCATCTTAGGGCTGAAGAACCCAGGGGAATTTAGAAATTGTTTGTAATGAAAAGCAAGTGTTTGGAATGAGGATTAAAAAGGAAAGACTGGCCAAAAAGCAATTTTCAAATGTTCACTTAGTGTGGACAAATTTTCCCTTCTATTCTAGCACAGTCAGACATGGTATGAGAGAAATGCCCTATGGAGAAATTGATTAGGAGATGCCCAAGACTTCGAGTTAAGGAAAGTTAAGAATGAAGGCCAAAAATAGGAGATTAATGGTTTAAAAAAAAAAAAAAACTACATCTTGAGGACTGAGATTCTCAGGACTGTTTCTCATGTTGACTTTCAGGTGATTAAAATCAGGCATGGGCAGGTGTAGTGGCTCACGCCTGGAATCGCAGCACTCTGGGAGGCCGAGGCAGGTGGATCATGAGGTCAGAAGTTCAAAAACAGCCTGGCCAAGATGGTGAAACCCCGTCTCCACTAAAAATACAAAAATTAGCTGGGTGTGATGGCAGGCGCCTGTAATTCCAGCTACTCAGGAGGCTGAGGCAGAGAATTGCTTGAACCTGGGAGATAGAGGTTGCAGTGAGCTGAGATTGTGCCACTGCACTCCAGCCTGAGTGACAGAGTGAGACTCCATCTCAAAAAAAATAAATAAAAGAGAAAATAAATAAATAAAATCAGGCATATTCTATTCTGGCTATCTGTCAAGATTTTGAAGATTTCAGATATGAAAGTGGACTCCCTGCAACAAAATGCCCAGTAAACCTACAGCGAAAAACAGTAAAGTACCAGTTCTACTCATGATGGGATTTTCCAACAAATTGTTAACGGTCTCATTCTTAAATATGAATGAACAGTCAAAGATCAATCAAATAGCTAAGAAAGTCTTTAGTGTAAAAGACAATAATCAGAACTAATAAACAAAAATGTAAAATAAATTTTCTGGTAACAAATGCAAATAATAGAAAAAAAGTCAAATAAGTTAACATCCGTAGAGAGAGAAAAATAATATGAATTCTTTTAAAAAATATTTAGAGATATAGAGAAATGTATTCTGAAATTTTAAAAATCAGATCAAAAACTTAAAGATTAGAATATGGGAAGATGCACTTAAAGAAATATTCTAAAAATTGGAACCAATAAACAAAGAGAAAAAATATAGAAAAGAAAAAAAAGAAAATAAAATTACAGCACACCTCTTAACATTTAAGTATTTTTTTTTCCAAATTGAAAGACAAATGTAAGGGAGAAAATGACAAATACAGTTTCATAATTTCAGTTTTCCAGAACTAAAAGTAATGAAAGTAAGCATAATCCATTCCAAAGAATTAACATTTAGTTTTAAGAACTACAAAGGAGATGAGTTTAAAAGCTTTCAGGAAGAGAAACGTAAGGACAAACAAATAAAAACTAATGATCACACTGCTCCCGGAGTGTGGCAAATGCCTAATGGTAAGGTTATAAGTTAGGCAAAAAGGAAAGGAAACAGTTCCTTCAAACTTCTCCAGGGCTTAATTCTGAAGGATATACTCAAAAATATTAATAATCTTTAAGGATTATTATTTCAAATCTATTAAATATATACCCACCTAAATTATCTTATAATTACTCATTATTGAAATGTAAACGAATATAGAAGTGATGATGGTTATCAAAGCATAATGTTAGTCCAAACTATAGAATTTACCAAGGAAATGTGAAATTTTCCTTACCAAGGAAATTGTGAAAACTGGTTTCACAATTACTATATTACTCCAAGTGCAAAGTGAAAGAGGAGATGCTGTAAGAAGGTTATCTTTGGAGAAAACTCTACTATTATTCCCATCAACTCCTTCGTCCAAAGAGAAAGATGTGAAACATCACTCCAACTCTAGACTAATAACTGAGGGACTCGACTTGACCATTGCAGATGTTAATATATGCCCTGGGTAGTAGGAAGACATGGTACCATGGAATGTGGCTATGACTCAGAAGGTAGATTATGGACAAGGAATTTATCTGAGGGTTCACTCAAATGGTGACATATTCTCTAAGGAAAACTAGAAATTCTAAGAATCTTCTTACTTGTGCTTCTTATGAATGCAAAATTATTTTATCTTGAGAAATAAACTATCTTCTATTATTAACATCAGTGTTATAGGTGTTAACAGATATCCCTCAGGTAAGAAGTTTCCTGACATGTTTTCATTCTCCCAGAATACTTAAGAATTCCTGAAATTTGGGACAAATCTTCTTTTGACAAAAAGGAAAGCATAATAAAAATAAATAAATAAATCTGAATATAAAGGTAATTAACAGGAAATGAGTACTTAAATTGCCACTCATATCCATATACATAGAGTTCATTTATTCCCACTAGAAGTTGAAATATTTGACCATTTGGATTACCTTTCTAGGATATGGTTGTGTGCATGGAGGATTATTTATTACACAGCCACATCCTAAGAAGGTAATCCAGATGGCCAAATTCTTGGTTCTTAAGGTTATCCTGATAATTCAGTTATATGCCACTGAGAAATCCGACTACCCCCAAAAAACTTTTCACAATTGAAAGCGAATAAGCTACAAGTATTTTTCTCTCATGAATTGTTTGCATTAGTTTCTTCTCCTGTTTTTATCCTTAGTATTTTTTTTTTAGTGTTGTTGTTATTGGTCTGCCTGCTAGAATCCCATTTTTGACTTTTCTGAAGATTCCCTAAACAGTCATTTCTCCAATATTCTCATGCTAGTGTACATTCCCATATTACAGGCATATCAACATGAAAACTTATCTATGACTCTAGAAAACAATCATCTAAGTCTGCATAAATTCATTCCAATACATGAAATAGTCTCTAACAGAGAGTAAAGAATTAAATTTGGTAAATCAGTATTGTATTCTCTTGTCTACAAATTCCTTGGATACCTGGTTAGATATAGTATGTGCCTGTTTTCATGGGTTTTTCATTTTGGGGTGCTCACATAATTATAATCATATACTTCTTCCTCAAAATTATGAAAGCCAGTATCTGAAACACACTTACTGATGTATTACAACTGATTGTCACATCATCCCAGACTACAGTTTTTCCTTCTACTATTCTCATTGCTGTTTTATTCTAAAATATAAAATGAGATGGTGAGAAAATGCAGATTTTCTGAGTGCCACTCTATATCTGTGAAATTTTTTCCTTCTACTTTGGAGCCTGAACCAGTGACTGGTAACTCTTCTTAGTCAGCTAATCACATGCATAGAGTTGGCAAGCACTTTTCTGTGTATGTGTGTTTTAGTGACTTACTTATAATCCACTCATTTAGCACTGTTGCTCTCAGAGAGGAAGAGAAAATGAGTGGAAAACAGAAAGGAAGAATAGAGTAGCAAAATGCATTGTAGAATGTTTGTTTTCAAGTATTTGAAGTCTATAAAAAGCAAGGGTGATTTGCCATACATATTTTTCAAATAGGAAAAAAGTAGGCAGCAGATAGCTTCAAACTAAACAGTAAAAGCTCTTTATACTAACACACATATGCACACACACATACACATATCCATGTGTAGCAGAGGAAATCTATATCCTTCATTTTATCTTTGTACATTTTTTGAAAGAAAGGAATTTCAGAGACATCAATGTGGTGGTTTCTCAATCTAAATTTATTAACAAAATTTAATTGGCTTCCATGGTGTTTAAACAATAAGTTTTATATCAATACGCATAACTGCTTTGTTGATTTTATCTTAAAATTACTCCACATATGAAGAGTCCTCACTGTTGCATTTTCTAATTATTTTCATGTACTCTGATTATGCTTGTTCAAATAATTATACTGAAAAACAGAAAACTGTATCAATGTCAGTTTTTATTTTATTTTGACATTGTATCTTTCAATTGTGTCACAGCACTACACAAATTCTAAATTCTTCACTTCTTTCTGAATCTTTTTCTTTTTTTTTCACATCTTCTTTCCATTCTAAAAATTTTTTCTGTATTTTAAACTGTCAAGATGCCTTCATTTAATGGTTCATAGAAAAATTCAGACAACTATTTTGAGAAACCCATAAGGAAAATTAAGAAGATAATAAGCATGTTCTCAACACAAAGTGTAAGATTTTTTTTAAATAAAAGGACAGTATTGTTTTGTTTTGCCTTTTTGAGACAGCCTTGCTCTGTGGCCCAGGCTAAGTGCGATGGTGTGATCTCACCTCACTGCAAACTCCGCCTCCTAGGTTCAAGCAATTCTCTTGCCTCAGCCTCCCAAGTAGCTGGGATTACAGGCACCTGCCACCATGCCCAGCTAATTTTGAATTTTTAGGAGAGATGGTGTTTCACCATGTTGGCCAGGCTGGTCTCAAACTCCTGGTCTCAAGCAATCCACACTCCTTGGGCTCCCAAAGTGCTGGGATTATAGGCATGAGCCACTGAGCCAGGCCCAAAAAAGACTATATTGTTAAATAATACATTTTAATCTATAAAAGGCATGAAATATATTCATAATTTTATATATAATTCAGTATTCAATAAAGAACCCATATGTTTGTTAATTTAATCTACATGATCTTTATTATATCAGATAGGAGAAGAAACAGTATGAGCAGCCTCTTCCTGAAATATTTATGGTGTTCTATTGTCCCTCCTACCCTTTTTTCATTTATCATCATCAACACTATGATTATTTGTCTGTTATATTCATTTATCTCATACCTATGCTAATCATGTTACTATGTATTAGGCCCTGGATAAAATTAGGAACAAGACATAGCTCCTGTCCCCATGGAACCTATTGTCCAAAGAGGCGTAGAAAAAAAAAATCAGATGTTTGCAATGTAACTGACAAAGAGAAGTAAAGGATGTAAGAGGTGTACGTAAGCCCCTTGCAAGGTCAGGGAAGGCTTATGAGAAGAGAGAGATATAAAGAAAATCCTAGGAGATATTTTGGGATTAGTTCTAGACCACCACAATAAAGTGAATATTTCAATAAAATGAGTCACACAAATTTTTTGGTTTTCCAATGTGTATAAAAGTTATGTGTATGCTACATCACATTCTATTAAGTGTGTAATTGCATTATGTTTAAAGTGCAATGTACATACCTTAATGGAAAATATTTTATTGCTAAAATGGTAATGATAACTGAGGCTTCAGCAAGTCATAATCTTTTTGCTGGTGGAGGGTCTTCCCTGGATATCGATGGTGGCTGACTGATCGGGTGTGGTTGCAGGAGGCTGGAGTGCTGGGGGCGATTTCTTAAAATAAGACAATGAGGTTTGTCTCATCAAGTGACTCTTCCTTTAATAAAATATTTCTCTGTGGGAATGAGATTCTGTTGGGTAACATTTTATTTAAAGTAAAATTTATTTCAACATTGGAGTCAATCCTCTCAAACTCTGCTGTGACTTTATCAACTAATATATGGAATATTCTAAATCCTTTGGTGTCATTTCAACAATGTTCACAGCATCTCCACTGGGAGTAGATTCCATCTCAAGAAACTACTACTTCTGCTCATCCATAAGAAGCAATTCCTTATTTGTTCATGTTTTGTCACAAAATTACAACAGTCAGTCATATCTTCAGACTCCACTTCTAATTCCAGTTCTCCTTCTATTACCACCACATCTACACTTACTTTCTCCACTGAAGTCTTGAACCCCTGAAACCATTCATGACAGTTGAAGCCAACTTCTTCTTCTACTAATGTTAATACTCTGACTTCCTCCCCCCATCACAAATGTTCCTATTGGCATCTGGAATGGTGAATCCTTTCCAGTAGGTTTTCAATTTGCTTTGCTTGGATCCGTTGGAGGAATCACTATCTATGGCAGCCTTATGAATGTATTTCTTTAATAAGGAGAATTGAAAATTAGAATTACTCCTTGATCTATGGCCTGCAAAATGCATGTTGTGCAAGCAGGCATGAAAACAACATTAATTCTGTACATCTCCATCAGGGCTCCAGGGTGACTAAGTGCATTGCCAATAAACAGTAATGTTTTGAAAGAAATCTTGTTTTATTCTGAGAAATAAGTCTCACCAGTGGGCTTAATTTTTTTTTTTTTTTTAATACGGAGTCTCACTCTGTCACCCAGACTAGAGTGTAGTGGTGTGTTCTTGGCTCACTGTAACCTCCACCTCCTGGGTTCAAGCGATTCTCCTGCCTCAGCCTCCTGAGTAGCTGGGACTACCATGCAAGCTAATTTTTGCATTTTTAGTAGAGACAGGGTTTCACCATGTCGGCCAGGCTGGTCTTGAACTCCTGATCTCAGGTGATCCAAAGGCCTCGGCCTCCCAAAGTGCTGGGAGTACAGGCATGAGCCACCTTTCCTGGCCAGCTTAAAATATTTAGTAAACCATGCAGTAAACAGATGTGCTGTTGTAACCGAGTGTCCCAGGTTCTTGGCCTCCCGTGCCCCAGGAATGGGAGAAGAGGCCCCGGAGTTGCCATGGGCTTGTTCAAGTAAATATCAGATCCTAAGAATTTTGCAGAAAGTGATTTATTAGGCAAAGAGAGAGAGAGAGAGAGAAGGAGAGAGAGAAGGAGAGAGAAAGAGAGAGACAGAGAGAGAGAGTTCCCATTTTGTCGTGGGAGGTGATCCAGAGATGGAGTCATATAGGTAAGGGAGTAGGGAGTGGATTTTAACCCTGGAGTTACTCCCACCCCATTCAAGTTCTCGTCCAGTGAGAGGAGCTTTTCCAAACTTCCTCTGGAGTGATTGATCTTCGACTCTGATACTGGATTGGCTGTCTGGCTCACAATAGAGCCCGTCTTTCCAAGGCTTTTGTGGATTTTTTTAAACAAAGGAAGCTCACCTGGGCTGTCTACGTTCCCATGCATGGGACAGTTAGACAAAGAACTCTAGGTTCCCAGAGTTGGGGGTGGATAGAGGTATGTGGCTGGGAAGTTAGCGCTTTTGAAACCATTTCCTTTGTGGATCTGGGAAGAGAAGTTAACATAGTCCCTCACTGTTATCCAGGCTTTGTTGTTCCATTTATAGAGTTCAGGCAGAGTGGATTTAGCATAATTCTGAAGGGCCCTAGGGTTTTCAAATGGTAAGTAAGCACTGGTTTCAACTTAAAGTCATCAGCTGCATTAGCCCCCAACAAGAGAGTCAGCCTGTTTTTGAAACTTCGAAGCCAGGCATTGACTCCTTCTTTTAAGATATGAAAGTCCTAGAGGGCCTCTTTTTCCAATATAAGGTTGTTTTATCTACATTAACTATCTTGTTGTTCAGTGTAGCCACCTTTATCTTTTATCATCTGTTATCTTAGCTAGACCTTTTGGATAACTTGCTGCAGCTTCCCCATCAGCTCTTGCTGCTTCAACTTGCACTTTTATGTTATGGAGATGGCTTCTTTCCTTAAACCTTGTGAACTAACCTCTGCTGGCTTTAATTTTTTTTTTCTTGGAGATTTCTTACCTCTCAGCTTTCATAGAACTGAAGATAGTTAAGGCTTCACTTTGGATTAGGCTTTGGCTTAAGGGAATGCTATGGCAGGTTTGATCTTCCATCCGGAGCACTCACACTCTCCATATAAGTAATACAGCTGTTTTGCTTTTTATTGTGCATGTATTCACTGGAGTAGCACTTTTAATTTTCTGCAACAACTTTTCCTTTGCATTCACAACTTACCTAACTGGACAACAAGCTTAGCTTTCAACCAATCTCTGCCTATCTTGGCTTTTTACATGCCTTTCTCACTAAGCTTTCTAGTCTCTGATTTAAAGTGAGAGACATGCAATTCTTCCTTTCACTTGAATACATAGAAGCCATTGTAGGGTTATTAACGAGTATAATTTGATTATTATTGTGTTGTAGGAAATCGGGAAGCCTGAAGAGAGGGAGAGAGAAGGGGAAAGTCTGGTCAGTGGAGCAAAGTACATACAATATTTTTTAAATTCGCTGTCTTATATGGCTATGTTTTGTAGTGCACCAAAACAATTATAATAGTAACCTCAAAGATCACTGATGACAGATCACCATAGCAGATATAATAATAATAAAGTTTAGAATACTGCAAGAGTTACCAGAATGTGATAGAGACACAAAGTGAGCATGTGCTCTTAGAAGAGGGTGCCAGTGGACTTACTCAATGGAGGGTTGCCACAAACCTTCAGTTCATTATCTGTGAAGCTTTGGATAGCTGTGAATAAGGGGAAGTACAACAAAAGTATGCTTATATATATTTAAGCCTTATATTTAAGGCTAAAAGTAAGAAGATATGTGGTCATTTGTTAGGGGTGGTTGAAAAAAGGAAGAAGGAATATTTGAAGCAGAGTAAGCGGTGTATATGATTTATAAAAAGATTTTGACATGATACATTCAGGAAAGTAAAACCTAGAAGTCTGTGGGTGGTGGTAAAACCCTGGTTCTAAGAGAATCCAAGTAGAGGGTCTGAAAGTGGAATAAAGATAAAGTAATGAGATTGAGAGATGGATAAAGCAGGACTAAATAACTATTGGCCAAAAAGACATATAAAAATGTCGGAGGAGAATGGTATAGATCAATGTGCCTTTCAGAATGAGTATTCTGAGTATTCTGTCTGTAGTACGGAGAGTAAGAGCACAAAATTGTCATCAGTGAGACCAGTTAGTGGGGAAATTACAATAATCTAAGTGAGAAATTATAATTTTCTGAATTAGGCATCTGACAGTGCAGGTGGATGGAAGTGAATGGAGTTGAGAGATATTTAATTGCTGGACAGAAGGACTTCGTGATTGATTGGAGAGAATAACCATGATGAATGACAAAGAGAAAAAACCTGAAGATGATACCCAGATTTATGGTTGAGAAACAGGATGGAACTAGTGACAGAAGCCGTGGAGCTGTGTGGATAGCTGCTCATAAAGTACCACATTGAGAGGGGGTTGGGGCCATGTGTTGCTATCTGTGATGCAGCATGGGATGCTTTACATCAATACTACACTGGATATTTGTAAAATCATTTGAGATAATCAGTGATGTTCTGAACCTAATGGAGCATTCTAACACAGAAAGCTTACAAAGATATAAATGTTTTCACATTTCTGTATAGAGAATTAAAAGATGAACTGAACAGGTAGTAGATGAGAACATCGTAGAAGGAAGGAACAGTATGGCCAAAGGCATATAGAAGTAAGAAAGCATCCAGGAGTAATTAAACAAGACTTTGGAGAATGGGAAGTTTGGGATGTCTGGAGAGATGGTAGAATACACAGGTGGGGAAGAGATCGGGAAATATCACCTGTTCTCTCCCAGGGCCGAATCACTATCTATCCACAAGAATAATTCATTAACTCATTACAAGCATGGATTTATATAATGTTTACAATTTATAAGGATGTCTCTGGCAGTGTTAAAAAGTGAAAGCTGAAGGAGATGTTGGGCACTAAGAAACTTCAACAGAGAGTTATAAAGAGGTAGGGAGACTATTGTAATTGTTGGGAAGAGAAAAATAAAGAGGCAGATCAGGGTATCAGTGGAGAGCAAGAGACGAGGACAGAAAAACAGCCATGCTACAACTGCCGAGTTGAGTAGGCACAACTTTGTGGACTGCAAAGTCTAAAATATTTACTACCTGCCCTTTAGGATAAATATTTTTGACTCCAAGTTTTAGACTACCTTTTGTAGAAGCAGGAATGTGGTAAGTTAAAGGGAGAAGCAGAACCTAGGAGACATTTCATGTTTTAAGATGGGATAAATATAACATTATGAATCAATAAGGAGGAGACATGGAAAAATAGATTAACTCTGGGAAGAAGCCCTTAAAGACAAAATGTGTAGGGATTAACTTCGGTAGAAGGAGGAATGTTTTCCATACATAGGGGTGGAAAGATTATGTTTGAATTTTGATTAAAATACATTTGTCATAGGAAAAGAGGAGAGATCAAAGCATTCATGTTTAGTGACTGCTTTTTATTCTTCCAGGTAGGGAGCAAACTCACTTGCCGATAGTAAGAAAGAGCTTGCAAAGAAGGGTGTGGTTTTTGAAAACCCACACTGAGGGACTGGCAGAAAGAGAAAGGGAAATGTTCAGCCATTCCTTGACTGTCCCTGGGGCCAGAAGAGACTAGAAACCACAGGTTAGTGGTGGCATTTACTAGCTCAGTTGGACAGCATCTGTTACCTCTCTTTCCACATACCTAGCAGTGTAACTATGAGAAAATCCCAACTCAAATGTGTTAAAATAAATATTAACTCCCTACACCTGACATTAACACAAATAGAATTGAACAGGTTTTTGAAGTTTATGTGTTGTACTATGCTGGTTTTTATAAACCCAAAAGAACATAGTATCATACTTTAAAAGCTCTGTGGCTTTCACTAAGGCCACAATTAGTAGGTAAAGAGCAATATAGCTGCATGAGTTAGTGATATGACTGAGGATAGTCAAGCCATCAGGATTAGGCAATATTTTTGGGAGAAAACAAAAGAAATGCATAATTCTTCACAGAAGTTGGGGGTAAGCTTCAATCAAGGAAAAGGTAGTATTAGTGTCTGAATAATGTGAAGTAACTATACTGCGATCCTTCGATAAATGATTTGTGTGTCTGTTTTCATTAAACATGTTGCACCCAATAGAAAAGAACCACGGGTAGAAGACATGATTCAGTTTTAAGTTAAGGACAAGAAAATAGAACTCATATTTAATTATCATCCCTTATATACGTCTAAATAAAATGTTGTTAATGAGTCTAACAGGAATAAAATTAGGAACATAAAAACAACATGGCTAAGGCATTTACCTATACCTCACAGATGACTTGACTTTCTGTACATGCAAGAAGTTACTATATCAAAATATGAATTTAATCAAAGATTTTATGACAAAGTGAAAGCTCATATCTAATCTCATGAAACTTTCACATGAAATTTTAACTTTCCAAATACTGCCTCTTATAATTCCATATAACTCTGTCTTCATATATTTTCAATATACTTAAAATCTCGGTTGGCATTCAAATATTTTAAAGTTTATGTTCTATATTATAACCTTTTAGATAACTAATTTTTACATAATTATAATTTCACATGTTGCCTTACATAAAGAATTTCAAAAATAATAGTTGATTTCTTGGTGCTCCTTTCTATTTTGATTTTTAGCTTTTAAAAGTTATAGTAGAATATAGAGATGTACAAAGGGCTCTAATTCGAAGTGCCCAGACACTAGTTATATGACGACAAGCCATATCAAAATATAGAGTAACACTTCAAGAGTTTCCTAGAGAGAGGCATTTATTGAGAGGGTGCATGAGGGAAACTAGAAGGAAACACTGTTTTGATCTCTATTATAATGCTTTAAAAGTTCACTTTGATAGAAAACAGTTTTTTATATTAAATTAGTAAAATTTAAAAAATATATATGTTTTTAGATATTCCATTTCAGAGTTAAGAGGGGTTATTTACTTGTAAACTCCCAGCCTGGCTTTTCCACAATGACTAAGTTGACTTGATATAATTGCCACTAGCATCAGCTTACTTTGTGTGATGCTGTGTGGAGCAGAAATAAAAAGCCTCCTTTAATGGCAGTCCTTCAAAAGCATTACTGAAGAGTCATGATCAAGTCCTAATTATTATGGGGTGTATACCGAATCTCAAATAAAGTCAGAGTCTTCGAAGGCAAAGAAGGCCTACCTTTCATGCCATTAAGTTAAGAAAGATAAAAATTCAAGGTTTTTATATTGATGACAACTACAAAAGCTTTGTTAAAATAATAGTCATACTCTTCTCCTCACATAATGATGCTTCTGTTGTAAAGCTTCACAGAAGTTTGGTGGATTGAACAAAATTGATGAATAATGGCTTTCTACTAGTGGTGCAAAATAGCAAAGCCATTCACTTCATTCTAGTATAGTTTGTCATATTTTCCAGACCTTTAAAAATCAGAAAATAAGGTCTTTATGTGTGCTGTGTGACATAGTAGTACATCCTCACAGAGCACACTCATTGATGATGCTTTGTACGGAAAGGATGCCAATCCTGAAATTTTGATAAGTAAATGGCAGATTTTCCATTGCATCTAGCCTAAGATTGGGAAAGTTCAAAGAGATAGAAGTTGGATGAATTTGTTGGGCATTAGCGTATTGAACATAAGTGGTAGGCAAGGGGCTATGATGTTTTTATTGGTAGAGTTGAGTGATACTCTTTCATTCAGTAAAAATTTGTAGAGCCACTCCTTGAGGAACTGTGCTAAATATATTCTCTAAGGAAAATAAAGACAATGAGAATCCTTGCCTGAATAATGATTCAGACCAGCAGAGAAGGTAAGTCATATGAATAATAATACAAAAAAAAAGTTTTACCATGCATAGAAATAAAGATGTTAAGTTACTCTTTGTCAAAGACTGGATGGCAAAATTTGAAAGTAGAAAATAGAAATGGCAGAGAATGTCCTGGTAACATAGAAATATCCTAATTTTAAAATTCTTACCACCATGATCTCTCTACTACACCTAATATCTCAATGTGTCCTTTCTTTTCTCTCTCTTTCTTTTCTTTTCTTTCTTTCTTTCTTCCTTTCTTTCTTTCTTTCTTTCTTTCTTTCTTTTCTTTCTTTCTTTCTTCTTTCTTTCTTTCTTTCTTCCTTCCTTTCTTTCTCTTTCTTTCTTTCTTTCTTTCGTTCCTTTCTTCTTTCTCTTTCTTCTTTCTCTCTCTCTCTTTCTTTCTTTCTCCATTTCTTATCTTTTATTTCTTTTTTTTATGATACAGTCTTGCTATGTCACTGAGACTGGAGTGCAGTGGCATGTTGCCTGGTTCACTACACGCTCAACCTCTGGGCTCACATCCTACCAATTTTGTTTTAAAGAAACAGGGTCTCACCATATTGCCTAGGCTTGTCTTGAACTCCTGGGCTCAAGTGATCCCCCCATCTCTACCCTCCCAAGCCCTTGTGATTACAGGGGGAATACACCTTGTCCGGCCCCAAATACTTTCAAATATATTTGTTAGTATTAGCCATCTAGAGCCATCTCCTCTTTGGATGTCATGCACTGCAGCTTCATCCAGTATGCTGTTTCCCTGCTTAGAAAGCATTTATTCTATTTCTTTCCATTATTCTTTTGAAGATCCACTTCAAATTTGTGTTCAGGAAGCCATCCCTAATTATGTGCATTAGATGTATATTCTTTCATCACATTTGCTCAAAATTTTGATTCAAATATCATATTACATTGCTGTGACCTGTTTAAGATCACTTTCCTCCCTACAAGAAAATGGCTAAAAAAAAATGTTGAATTGGGTTTGTTATTCATTAGTATCTAACACATATTAAATATTCAAAGTTTTTGCTGTGTCATTAAATATTTGAATGAAGAGAAGAATGTTGCTTCTGTATAGAGGAAGCTCAGCATAGCAGAAGGCAGGAGTCAGAGTCAGACTTTTGGTGTGATCCTCAGCTCTATCAGTGAAGAACCACAATCCTGAGTAAACCATATCTGAAGCCATAGAGACAGGAATAGATAACAAGTAGTAAGGTTAGGGAAATGATGAAGTTTAGCTTGTTACCAAGGGATTCTATTTAATAGATAAGGAATTGTAATACATTGCATCATTGCTTAATGAAGAAAAACAAGGCACAAAAATGTTTCCTATTGCCATAAAATAAAAAGGACATCAAACAATGAGTTTGATTTTTTTAAGTAGATTCTGGAGGTACATGTGCAAATTTGTTGCATAAATCTATTTACATAATGCTGAGGTTTGGATTTCTGTCATCACTCAAATAATGAACGTAGTACCTGATAGCAGTTTTCAAAATTGCTCCCCTTCCTCCTCCGGGAATTGACAGTGTCTGTTGTTTCCATCTTTATATCCCTGTGTACCCTTTGTTTTGCTCCCACTTATGAGAATACGCTTTTTTGGATTTTCTGTTTCTAAATTAAGTCACTTAAAATAACAGCCCCCAGCTGGATCCATATTGCTGCGAAGAACATGATTTTATTCTTTTTTATGGCTGCATAGTATTCCATACTGTATGTGTACCACCAAACAAACAAACAAACAAATTGAGTCTTAAGCAAGGCAAAGGAAAATGAAATCAGGACTATTGGATTTGGCTTTGTGAAAGATATAGTGCTCAAGCACTTTGGAATGGGTGATTTCCATGGATTAGATTGCAATGTGTTGAAGGGTAATTAAAAGTTGGGAATATATATTCTGAATGCCACTTATGCTTTTTAAAAGGTTGGACCAATAAAGACAGAACAGGATAAATAGCCTCAATGTGAAGGTCTAAAGGCACATAAAGTCAAGTTGTGCTTTGTTTTATTTGATGTTTCAGTTTTTGTTTTTTTTGTTTGTTTGTTTTTTTTTTTTTTTGGTTGAAGTATTTTAAAAGAGCCATACTGACATCATTTATTTTCCTTGTCCTACACTTCAAATAGCACAAATATGATTTTGCTATATAATGCTTATCATATGTAATTTTTTATTCATCCCATACCCAAGAAATAAAAGCAGTTTACACTGTCATTTTTGTTTAAAGTTTTACAAGTTGTTTATAAATAACTGCATTCTTTGAGTGACTTTGACCTTTGTTTAGGAAAAGTTTTGTCACATACTGTGTTCCAGCAATAGTTTGATTATTCATGACTGCTTTTGCTTCCTGTGCATATTAATGTGTGGCTCCCATATCACTGGAAAGAAATAAAAAAACTTCAAACCTGTGAGCAAACCATTCAAAGAAGATTGTAATCATATCACACAAATTTCCCTTATTGGTGTACAAAAGAGAAATAAAATGTCAATTGCCTTGCTACTTGATTATTTATTGCAGGGACCAACAAACTATGACCTATAGGCCAAGTTGGGTCTGCCACCTCTTTTTGTAAGCAAAGGTTTATTAGTACATAGCTACACCAAAATTTTTTTATCATCCATAGCTGCTTTTACATACACACAACTGTGCAGCGGAATAATTCTGATAAGATCAGGTAGCTAACAAAACCTAAAATATTCATTATCCTTTAAAGAAAAACTTTGCCAATCCTTATATTAGAGCTTTATATAAATATAGTGAAATAAATCTTAATTTTTAAATCGGATTTGAAATAAGTGCTTTTCCAACTTATATTTATTTATATTGACACTATTAAGTCAACAAATGTGTATTGAGCATCTTCTATGAAGCCAGCTGGTTGTGAGGTACTAGCAATATAGCAGTCAACCAAACAAACGAAACTCTTAGTCTTCATATATACATTCTAATTGTAGTTAACTAGACACTCAACAATCAACAAATAACAAAATAATCGAGAAACTGTATTTAAAAATAGTGTGCCAGATGATCATATGCACCCCGTATAAAACAAAGAGGGACAAGGAATAATGAGTAGGGATTGAAGGGATAAAGAAGCACACCTATACTACTACACATCATTTATAGTTTCCTAAGATTGTCCTTGAATAGAATGAAATTAGCCAAGGGATCGAGTAAAATAGAACTACTCCCTAACTCAAATGCCTGCATCCTAAGTTTATAACACTCAGTTCATATACTCATTAAAGTACACCACCAGGCTTCACTTTTAATTGGTACCTGTTTCTGAGCCCACAATTTACAAAATGGTGCAAGACCAAAAATTATGGTCAATCCCCTCAAGAAAGTCTATCACATTAAGTTGGTCCCTATAATTCTACACAAATTCAGTGATTAAATCCAATGCATAATCTCTCTGTAATATTACATAAGAAAAGTAAACTTTTATAAAATTGTTCATTCCAGCCTAGCAAATAATAGCTCAATACTATCTCAACACATTTACAAGGCAAGGAGTAAATAGGCACATTTGAATAAATTCTACTGCTACCTGTGGCAGGAGAGGGGGAAGAAAGCAGGGGTAAAAAACTCTAGTAATATTGTAAATCTTTCTCCCAAAATAAATGGAATGTAGTCATCATTTAGTCAGTGTTAGCCCCTGAAATATTATAAGCAATATGAAATGGCCAGCTATAAACAATCTGTAATCCAATAACAATTTTATTTTATTTTTATCATATTGACAAAGCAAATGGTAATTTATATTTCTATTCTGCTAGAACTTTTTTGAGTGAACTACATAGATCATGTACAAGGGACTTAATCTCCCTTTATGTGTCCCAAACCAAAAATATAGAAATCAAATGGGAATAGTGGTTTTTACTGGGACACTTTGAGTTCTGAAAGCTCTCTGTAGCTTGTCAGTACAGCAACCCTGTTCTGGGTTTTGATTAACTGTCTTTTTACTTGAATTAGATATTAGTTTCTTGATGCTT
The DNA here is from genome assembly GCA_963573385.1 of Cacajao melanocephalus. Classification (NCBI taxonomy): domain Eukaryota; kingdom Metazoa; phylum Chordata; class Mammalia; order Primates; family Pitheciidae; genus Cacajao; species Cacajao melanocephalus. The sequence continues at coordinate 17,969 of CAUYLG010024063.1, forward strand.
TGTTTTTTCAACTTGCTCTTGCAAGCACTGGACAAACTTTATGCAAGTGGATCTTGATGCTTTTAAGAGATAATTACTACTGAAATGTTCAAGACACTTTAGAGTTAACATTAAGATTCAAGGAAAAAATATTTTAAAAACCCATGTGTTTAATTTCTCTGAGATGTACACTTTTCTCTTCCTAATTTTTACATTAATCTTTTATGGGAGGAAAAGTAATTACTCTCTTATAAGATATCAATTAAATGGCAACTGTTAAAAGACCTCACAATACTAACATTTTCTGAACTCGCGTTCTCCCAACCAATAACAAAGATGTGACCTAGAAGAATTTCAAAATGAAAAATGGAACTTTAATTAAAATATAAATGAATATATTTGATGTTAGTTTAGTTTTAAGAATATAGTTACTATTACTGTAAGTCTCTCACATTTTTATATTATGTCTTTTTCTCCAAGATGTTTCCAGAAGAATGGTTCTACCAGGCGCAGGAGTGTAGTGTAGTAGGGGAGTTTGAAAACAGCCCTTATATTAGGTTATAGGCTTTTTTCAATTTTAATAAATGTACCTCTCTACCATGTGCCTATTATTTCCTGAAGTTTTGTTTTTTAAAACTTTTAAAAATATGTTAACTGTTTTCAGATCCTGAAGGGTACCATTCATTAGTAGATGAAAAACAAGTGAGATCTCCTATAACATTGCAAAAATAAGAAACAGTGCAAGTGGTTGTTGTCATCTGCATTGCTTGGGTGAATAGTGTACTTGCCATAATTCAGTAATATAGAACTTTGTATGAATATCTAAGTGTCTGTTTTGCAGTCAAAGTAATAAAAATATGACTAAGTCCCTGGACCTAATATTATAACATGAAGATAATCAACAAAAAGAGAATGAAAATGCTGCTTCAAGATGAATCACTAGAAATGGCCTGGAATTTCAAGGCTGCCATTATCATTATCAGTGAAGTATCTGCTTATAGTAACCCTAAAGCTATCCAAGGAAATGCAACTATATAAGCAGAAGGGTATATAATAAGAAAGAAAATTGCGGGGCATAAGGAATAATCTCTTTCATAAAGAAGGTTTTATGTATTACTGATAATGATCGTATTTGTTTCCCACAGCATGATCCACATATAGAAGTAAGTTAAAAGATAATGAATTGTAAGGAAAAACAAGACATTTGTATCTACTTACGTTGCCAATAGCTTTCCTTGGGTGGAGAGTGGTACCTCCACTTATGCTTAAGATTCAAACAAACTGCAAAACAAATGGTTTAAAAAATGCATGTGCTCAGGATATAATGTTTTGAAAAGCTGAATTTCTCAAATCACTGCTACCAAATGCTGTATCAGTTAGGATTCAGACCAGAACACAGAAACCACTCTTGGAATTCAAGCAGGGACAGATTTACTGATTAAGGGTTTCAAAAATCAGAGGAGCTAGAGGAGTTGGAATCAGGAGAGTTACAACGGGACTACTAATTGCAAGGTCATACTACCGTAGCTGTGATGTAGAGGTCAGGAAGCGCTACTGCTGCTGACTTAGCTATCACTGCCACACGATTTCATACCACCGAGCTGGTGTCTTGAATTGGCATGCAGAGTGCAACCATGACAACCCTCTCTCCTGTCTGACATTGCTTTACTGCAGTCACCAACAGGAATAAGGCCACTGTTTTGCTTCTGACTAAAAAAAAAAAAAAAAGCTGTGTGCAGTTTGCACACAACTGCTAGCTAGAAGAGAATACGGGCAAAGTAAAAAAAAAAAGTGTAATAGAGATTGAGAGAGCTAGGCTAAATACTGTTCCTTAAACTTTTACCCAATGTCCCAAAATTAAAAAAAAAAAAAAAAACCTCTAAATCTGATTTTTACAAAATAACTTACTTTATAAATCTGACCTGATATGCACTAATTTGCTATTAAAATCTGTCTGAGCTGATTATGAGGCTGTGTTTTATCTTTGTTTATACTACTAAATGTGAATATTTGTATGATTCTCTGCATAAATATCAAATTATTTGAATACACGGTGATCTGACCCTCTGAGAGTGTTATAAACTATACTGTAGAAATTACACCACATATCAGAATGTCAACTATCAGATTGTCAAATCACACTTGCATGCACTGGACATCTTACCCAATATCATTTCACCTGACACCAATCTTTACTAATAACTTCATTAATGGAAGTAATGCAGGGCAAAGGAAAATCAGAGAGTGGTCTGGGACATCCAACATAGCTACCTACCTCTTTTTTTTTTTTGTCATTTTATATATTCTGGACCTAGACTGTCATATCCTTTAAACATGTGTGCAGTTATACATTTAAATCACAAAACATGTCTAATGTAAAATAAGCTACATCACCTATATTATATTTTCTAGGGAACTTTACCATAAATCTATATATTCTAGATTTATGTACCATAATCAATTGTAGACAAGGTTTATTGTACTGAAAATATTGCATAAATAATTATTCTAACGCAAATGAATGCCATTAGTGTCTGATCAAAGACACTCATAATTTGCATGTTTACTAGGAGATTTGACAATTTTTTGACTCGATGATTTCCCTGAATCCTCAATCCTTAATGAATAGAGGAAATAAACTGTAGGCCAATTCCATGTCCATTTTCTTCTCAACATATATGCACTATAGTATCTTTTTAAAATCTGAAACATTCTGAATTCTGAAGCACATCAGGCCCCAAGGCATAGGAAAGGCAATTTTGGACCTATATCTACCGCAGTGCATTTTTTGCTTTTCAATGACCAAACGCATTCCTCCACACATATTTCTTCTTACAAACAGCAACAACCTTCTTCCATCTAACCTAAGACATTTATTATTTGTATAGATAAGGATCTTCTCATAATCCTAAAATGGAAGGCTTAAAGTTGAATTATTCATTGCTTGCATCTTTGGGTTTATCCTCTAGGAACTCAAGTGTTGCTACCAGATTTTAAGCTTGGACTCTGCCTCTAACTTATTAGGAACTCTTTTTACTACACTTACTTTAGCTCTGGGTTGGCTTATATTAGTGGCTCCCAGTTTGTGTACATGGGCACTTTCAAAAGTAACATTGGGAGTCCATGAGCTACTTCAGCATAATAAGAAGTCTAGTGTGGTATTCCCTAAACATGGTTAATATATTGATAACCTAAGGCACTTCCTTAAAAATATCAACTTTTTTTGGCTCTACTTTGGTCTTACTAAGTCACAATATCTTAGCAAGTACCAGAAATTTACATGTTTATTAAACTCCATGGGTAATCCTCATACAGAGCATGATTTAAGGACTGTTAGTCTAGTGGAATCATGTCTACAAATGTGAGTGTGTGTGTGTGTGTGTGTGTGTGCATATATACATAAATTTGCTAAAATAGTAATATGCTTGTTTTAATTTGGAATTATAGTGAATTATGTGTGCTTACCTCATATGAAAATACAAAATTATAACATTTAGTTATGGGTCAAATTGGCTTTTATTTGCAATTCATGAATGAAGATAGCTTACATCTTACAAAACAGAATATGAGTTCTCACTGGGAAATGGCAGAACAGTGTGTTTTGTAAGGTGAGGAGAAGGAAACAGAACAAAGGAAAAACGCTGATTGGTTAATGCTAGGTTACTTGAATTACTTTTTGGAAAGGGTTAAAGCAGATCTTCTTATTATGCTGACTCAGGTAGACTGGAATATCCTGTTTTCAAGAAAAGCTGCGCTATTTGGGATCTATCTGCTTCCTAAAAGTTGCAATTTGCCTGTGTGACATTTAGCATGAGTGACTCTATTTTGGTTTGGTCTGGTCTGTTGGGGACTAGTGCAAGAGCACAGTCCAAGACAATGACCTCATATAATTGTGTTTAACATCGATTTTATTTTATTTTTAACTTCAATTTTATTGAGCACATAGATGGCCAGATTATCTAGTTGCTGAGAATATAGAGATATAGAAAACACAGCTTCTTTGCTCAAAAACCTTCTGTGGATAAACACACAAATAAACCAAAAATTATTAACAGGGTCTTCAGGACTTTATCAGACATAAAGGTGATACAGGAGTACAGAGGAGGGATTCAAAACTGTCTGTTTGGCAGTTCAATGTACCTTTGAGTAATAATATAAAAATAGAATAAATTTCAAAATTGTAGCATTTTTAGTCAACCAAACAGTCTTTCAGTAAAAGGAACTGAAAGATTTCTTAATTTTAAAAAGTAAAAATAATTTAGTGTTAAAACATGTTTCTATACTTAATTGACTATATGCTGATTGTAAATTCTTGCCAAGATCTAATAGTCAATAATTTCATGATTTTACATTTTTCTTATAGAAGCACATAATCATTCTCTCTCACTAGTAGTTGATTTAATGTACGGTAAATTGGTTAATTGGTTGTTTGATTTATGGTTGTGTAATTCTGGGTAGGGTAACAACTAATTTTACCTTATTTAGTTTATATTCTATTAAGGAAGAAGCTCAATTTTACCTACTTAGGTAATAATCAGAGACAGCTTTTTATGTATTTTTTACCTCTTCTAATTGCAGACTTTTAAATTAACAGTTTTCAGTTACATTAAATAAAAATCTAGAGACACTCAGTAGAATTCAGTCATTTTTAAAACTTTGTTGTTGGGTTGATTATGTTACTTAGTAGATAGCTTTCAGAAATATTTCTTGTATTTATACTAAGCACACACAAAATCATAGTCGATACAAAATTACAATTTAAGAGTTTTTGTTTTGTTTTTGACTTTATAGAATGACTTTTGTGATATACAAAATAAAACTTTTCACAGAAATTTGAAAAGAAATCTCATCACTAACTGATGAGGTGGGTTACAGAATCGTTTAAAATGTTTATTACATGTTTACTGAAGTAGTATTCACAAATGCCAAGGTATGGAATCAACCTAAGTGTCCAACAGTGAGTCAATGGATAAATAAAGGTGATATATATATATATATATATATATGAAATACTATTTCATATACAATGAAATACTATTCAGCCATTGAAAAAAATTAAATCCTGTTACTTGCAACAACATGGATGCATTTGGAAAATATAATGTTAAGGAAATAACCCAGAGACAGAAAAGAAATACCACATGGTATCATTCATATGTGAAATCTTAAAAAAAAGTTGATGGGGGAATGTTGATATCATAGAATGAAACAGTGCTTACAAGAGACTAGGTAAGAGAAGGGAAGGGAAAATGAAGAGAGATGTATCAACAAGTTCAAAGTTACAGTAAGATAGGAGGAATAAGTTATTGTGTTCCTTTGCACAGTATGGTGACTTAGCGGGGTAGGGAGCCATGTTTCTTTTCACCACCTCTCTTGGAATCTCTTATTCAAAGATCTGGAGTGAAGAATGTTGTTTTCCACTGAAAGGAGTTGAGCAGACACAGCATCATAAAGAGAGAAAATGACTAATCATTTACTGTTTTCTTCTAACTGCTGGGAGCTCCTGCTGGTCTCTGGCACTCTTGCTTGTTTTGAAGTGATAATATAAGGGTAGTCTCCCTTAAGACCAGTCTGGCCAACATGGTGTAACCCCATCTCGACTAAAAATACAAAAATTAGCCAAGCGTGGTGGCAGGCACCTGTAATCCCAGCTACTTGGGAGGCTGAGGCATGAGAATTGCTTGAACCTGGGAGACAGAGGTTGCAGTGAGCCGAGACTGAGCCACTGAACTCCAGTCTAGGCAACAAGAATAAAGCTCTGTCTCAAAACAAAACAAAACAAACAAACAAATAAAAGTCTGCAATTTTACAGTGAGAAATGGCATTAGAGATCATCAGCCACTCCCATATCATTACAGATCAGAAAACTGAAGTGCCTGAAGACCCAGAGACCTTGCACAAAATCCAGTTGCAGCACTGAAACCAAGAGTAAATACTGAGACTCCATGATTAGGCTTTTCCTTATGCAATGAGGCTTCCTTCTATCTAATGACAGCATTCTCCAGCTCATTCTAGGACAGTCAGAAATTATCAGACCAACTTTCAGTGATGAGCACTTCTTCCCTAGCTGTGGAAATAACAAGAGTCTAATCAGATCATTCATTGTTGTCAGGACTTACAGTTGAAGGAAAAAAGAGACTTCTCCAGGCATGTGGAACTGTAAGTCCAATAAACCTCTTTCATTTATAAATTGTTCAGTCTTGGGTATGTCTTTATCAGCAGCATGAAAATGGACTAATACAGGCACCTAAAGATTTACATATTATTTTATTGTAAACTACTTTTCTTATGAGTGAAATGTCATATTGATTTTTTAAAATTACATGTCTAGGTATATAACATCATCCATATATTTGATTTCTGCCCAGTGAAAGGCATGTAACAAAAATATTGTTTTAACAGGGAACATTGAGTCAGATGCTGATGAGAACAATCTAGTCATCACTCATTGGCGTGGGCTAAAATTTTATACCTGAGGATTTGAATAAAGAGTAATTTGTAAACCTATCATGAAGGACTTTGAACTTTTAATTTGACCATGCTTCCCCACATACAATAAAAAACACTTAGCTCTGAAAATACAGATTTTTCTTATAAGTTTAAAGATTTTGGCAAAATTTTATGAGGCAATTCTAAGCAATTATCTACAAAAAAGAAAAATCATAAATCTTCAAAAAACCAAGTACATCAGATCTACTGCATCACAATATGGTGCTGTGGCCCCACTAGGCTGGACTATGACTTTAAGTTGCTTGAAATGTAAATACCTTTACCTTTATAGGTGCCTGGGTCACTTCAGAATTTGATCTCAGATTAGGTTCATTCCAGACCATGCATAGGTCAGTGCTTTATTCATCACAAATTCCCAGAAATCAAAGAGGATTGATTGAATTGGTGGAACTTTTATGGGAAGGGTATTGATATCTTACCTATTTGTAACCTGCTAGTTGAATGGGAAGGTTAGGAATGTACCATTACATGAAATACATAGCTGCATTAAGCTGTTCTCACACTCCTAATAAAGACATACCTGAGACTAGGTAGTTCATAAAGGAAAGAGGTTTAATTGACTCACAGTTCCACATAACTTGGGAGGCTTCACACTCACAGCAGGAGGTAAAAGAGGAGCAAACTCACCTTTTTAAATGGTGGCAGGCAAGAGAGCATATGCAGGGGAACTCCCTTGTATAAAACCATCAGATCTCATGATACTTATTCACTATCAAGAGAACAGCATGGGAAAAACCCACTCCCATGATTCAGTCACCTCCTACCTGGTCCCTCCCACGACATGTGGGGATTATTGCTCTTCGAGATGAGATTTGGGTGGGGACTCAGAGCCAAACCATATCAATAGTTAGGGTTTTTTCACTTTTATTTTTGTTGTTGTTGTTGTTATGTAAAGACAAATTTAATAAGAACCTGCCATGTACCAAAAGACTGTACTTGGCATTTCAGCATTTGAAGTCTTTCTGTTCAGGATATTGCCTTGTGAAGTTATCTCCAAGTGTCTCTATCAAACATTTTCACAGTGGGGGATAAATAAATAACTGATATTTAAATAAATTTACATTATGTATCTGCTGAATAGGATTGTAAAAATGTATGAGAAGGGAGCTGAAATATTTTTAACAAAAATTAAATACACGATTACCTTTATAGGAGCTAAATTCATGACATATTGAAGTCAAATATTAGCATTACCAACTGGGCAAGTTATCTAGCCATTACTCACGTGAATGACGAAGTATTTGATAAAATCAAATAGTTTTTTTCTATTTTTATACATTTTCAAGTAGAATCTGAAATAATAGATCTAATATTAAAGTGTTTTGGAACATTTATTTGTGCTTTTATATTCATTTATACTGATTGAATAAAAATACGGATATTCCTTAGAGCTTAATACATGAAGATTAATAATACAACTTGCTTCCTTATTTCTCTCCACTTCTTATCACCTACCTTCCAAAAGAAAAACTAACTTTATCTATCTATGTATGCATTTATTTATTTATGAGACAGACAGTCTCTCACTTTGTGGCCCAGGCTAACCTGCAGTGGTGTGAATATGGTCCACTGTAGCCTCTATCTCCTGGTCTGAAGTGATCCTCCCACCTTGGCCTCCAAAAGTGCTGGGATTACAGGTATGAGTCACTACACCTGGCCAAAAGACTAATTTTAAATAAAACATACATAATGTCTGGAACAATAAAAGTAGGTGATCATATAATATGCTTTATGCTAACCAGAAGTTTAGGTACGGAAAACAGAAGTTATACACTAAGAAAGATATAGCATCTTGTGCTTCCTAGATTTGGTATTCTAAAAAGAATATTTTAACATCTTGAACTGCAAAATTACCACTGATCTAAGAGTAAAGAAGGCAGGCTCTTATCCTGTCCTCAGTATGTATTTTTTCTCTGTCTTCAGTATATCATATGTGCGTTATTTGCTAAGCAGTGCCCAGCTACCAAGTGTAACTGGTTGATATTGAAATGGGAAAAGTTCCCTTGCAGGGGGTGTGATGGGGAAATGGCTCACTTCTTCAGTGCCCCGCTGCTCCAGCCTCTAGGGGAGCATGCAGACAGGCAGGCTGTGGGGCTCTGACACCAGAGCAGCGTCTAAGGGTGAATGTTTACAGCTGAAGTCCCTGTGGGCGTGTGTTACAGCGTGCTCTTTCAGTTTAGGCATCTGCAGGCGGCTTTGTGTTCTCAGCTCAGTTAGACCCTCTGCCTTACCGCAAGGACAGAGGGCTTTCTGTATCCCAGATTCTTGGCTGAGTGTTCTGGAAAAGTGGATCACACATGGGCTTAGAAATGGTGCAGGGTTTTTTATTGAGTGGTGGTGGCTCTCAGCGAGGTGGATCGGAGGCCAGAAGGAGGATGGCGTGAGAAGGTAGTTTTTCCCTGGAGTCGGGCTGCCCCGCAGTGGGTTTCTCTTCTGACTGCCCCAGCCTAACTCCCTGTCATTCCGCCGGTCGATGGCCTTCCAGCATCTGTCGGTGCCTGTCAGCGTGTGCTCTTCCCCTAGAGTGTTCCTCTTCATGTCCAGCCGCTTGTAATATCTTTCACTGATGTATTCCTCTCCACGTCCAGCCACTTATATCTCTGCCCACTAGGGTCTCAGGGTTTTTATAGGCACAGGATGGGAGTGTGGTGGACCAGGGTGGTCTTGGAAAAATGCAACATTTGGGCACAAAGGCAGGAATGGCTGTCCTCAACTAGGTCCGTGGGCACAGGTGGTGGGATAGAGCCCTTGCCAAGGACCACCCTCCCGCCCCTCTCCCATATCAACATGATGATGTAAAATGCTTCCATTTCTCAGGAATACAGTTTATAGTTTTGCTTCCGTGGATTCATTTTGTGGAATAAGGAGAGACATGTTGTCACACATAATTTTTCTGTCCGATGGACAATAATCATTGATCACTCTTACAGCAATAACATTTTCTACGCAATCATTGACAGCCTATTCAATCACAGAGAGGTGGATTCAGCTGAAATTTGCTCTGTGTCTAAGAATTCAAAATTTTGGGAATAGAATTATAACAATAACTATCACCCTGAGGATTTTTTAAAAAGCGTGGTATGAAAAATAGTGCCAACCATTAACCAATTTGGCTTGCTTTAGTTTTGCCTTATGGAAACTATTATGACACTTGAAAATTTATTCCTTTAATTCTTTGTCATTAATTACCTTACATGTACATTCTTCCCAAATGTAACACTGATATTAGGTATAAATGGGTCCATCTGAACAGTTTGTTGGGGGGAAAACACTGTCTAGGAACATGTCAATCTCAAAAAGTCTAAAGTTTTTCATTAAATGATTTTATTTTCTGAAGCAGTTCTACCTTCACAAATGTGCCTAAACTTTTATAAATTTAAAACCATGTTTTTTTTTTCTTACTCAGGGAAATGAATGGCATTAACAGAGTGATGACATTTTCTCTTGCTATCACTTGAGTAATCAAGCGTTGCCTCATTAGTATTAAGCAATTTCCCTTGTGTCTGTAATTTATAGTGAGAACAAGCCACTCTGTGGCTAATGCAAGCTGGCGTGCCCTAACACATTATTGTTTCCCTTGCCCTGGTCCACTGTGTTAACTGGAGATCATAATTTCTATCTCCTTTGTCAATTACTGACTTATCTTAGGATATTCTGATCCTGTTCTCACCACCACCTAAGAGGACATCATCTTAGCCATCTTTTTCTGAATTCCAAACTATACTTTATGTCAATGTCCTTTTGTACAATTTGGATAATACATTATGCCAATTACATCTGCAGAAGGTTAACCTGACAATTTTGTCATGTTATAGCTGGCCTTACCTGTAACATGATTTATTGAATGCTTGAGTTGATTCAATCAGACATTGAAATTGTAGAATGGATAAGACCATTCACTTTCCATAAAATTGCACTGTTTTTAAGCCTTTAAAATTGAAACACCTTGAAAAGTGCCCTACATTATAGATTTTCTTTTGTACAGGTGCAAGTGGTAACTTTGCTTAATTCTGAGGCGGAAGGTAGAGTAGGTGAAAAAGGATAGCACACATTTGGCAATCAAGTCGAGTGATTTTTCAGTTCATTAAGCTTTAGAATTTAAGCTATTCTAAATAAGACAAATGTGTTCCCTTTATTCTAATATATAAAGTATAATTATTTCAAATTACTTACTTCAAATTACTTGGCTATTTCATACATGTTATAAGATTGTAAAAGGTGAATGAGTTAATATTTTTGAATTTCAATTGTCAACTTTAATATTCCATTACTTTTATGGTATAGGGGTATGTGTACATGTGTGTGTTGAATGGAGATATGTATGTATGTGTGCCTACTCATAAGGAAAATCTTTCCTGTTCATAACCTCTCAAAATATAACGACTAACCTTGAGAAAATACTATTCAGGGAGTTGTTTTCCTAATGTTCAAATTCCATTAAAAACTTTTGAAAAATAATATTTCCAGTATAAAATATTAATAATTTTCAACCATAAAGGATTATCTTTATACATATACATTTATTATAGGGTAAGTTTTACTGCAATTTTTACTGCAAATATTTGTGACCTGTGCTAGGTAATCAAAAGCAGTATCACCATTTAAAAATTCGTTGACATCTGTATATGTACAGCGACTCTATCTTTTCCTCATCAGTTCAGCATATGAGGCCACAGTGGCCAGGTCACTTTCATTAAATTAAAGGAAAAACAATCTTAATCTAGTTCTTGCTATTCTTTTGCCTAAAAATATTATTTTCCAGACAACCATATGTTTTGCACCTTCACTTCCTTTATTCTTTGCTCAGAGAATCCTTTTGATTGGTCCTATTTAAATTATCACATAAGTTACTGAAACTTACATAGTATATTTGTTTTCTCACTCATGTGTTTGTTGTCTATTTCTTCCCCTTATAGTATAGTCTCTGAGAGGTCAGGAAATTTTGTCTGATACATTTCCCCTGTATCTTCAAGGCCTGCCCGAGTTCCTATCACACAATAGGTGCCCAACAGATATTTACTGAAAGGATAAAAGAAATCTGTCTTATTTTTGTTCATATAAATACTTTAGTATTTACTGATTAATCCATACCTTCCCTTGATAATATTGTACATTTTAAAAATTTTATTCATTTGATCATGTTGAAGATAAAAAATTATTTTGATAATTTGGTATAACTTAGGTATATACATATGCCAATTTGTACACATTGAAAGATAAAGAACTCTACAAAATATATTTATCTTCTAGGTTCCTTGTGGTAGAGATTCTAATTGTGTATTAGTCCATTCTCATGCTGCTATGAAGAAATACCCGAGACTGGGTAATCGATAAAGAAAAGAGCTTTAATTAATTGACTCACAGCTCTGCAAGGCTAGGGAAGCCTCAGGAAGCTTACAATCATGATGGAAGGCAACTCTTTACAGGGTGGCAGGAGAAAGAGTGCAGAATGAGAGGGAGAAAACCCCCTTATAAATCCACTGGATATTGTGAGAACTCACACACTATCATGAGAACAGCATGGGAGAACTGACCCCATGGTCTAATCACCTCCACAAGGTCCCTTCCTTACCACATGAGGATTACAATTTGGATTACAATTTCAAGATGAGATTTTGGGTAGGGACACATTCAAACCATATCGAGTAGTAAGTGAGCTTCAGAGTGCTGTATATATTTGGAATAATCATCGTGACAAGATTTTCTTAAACTTAAGAAATATACAGAGAAGAATTTTTTTTCCAAGTATAATCAGGAAGACAGTTGCCCCAACGAACTTGTCATAGATGTTGTACTTCTTATTCCTTTGGGTTATTTTTAAATCATATCCTTGATCCTCTCTCTTAGCCTTGTTTCAGAGATTTTGACCAATTTTTAAATCTGGGGATGGATCTTAAGCCTCTACACACATCTGTATAAGATGTGTGAGGAGAATAAAAGAGCAAATAAATGAACACTGAAGCTTATTCATATCTTTTGTGTGGAAAGTCACGGAAAATGATGAGCAAATGTATGGCTGTACATTGATCTTAGTACTTAAAACTAAAAGTCACAATGCATTTAATTCTTCTGGTTGCTAAGGGACCTCTGCATCCAGAGTGTAAATTTTGAAGCACAAAGCCTGTTATATGCTCTTTCTATTCATCAATTCTCAATTTGCAAACATATAGGAGCTCTCAAGGGGAACTTTCTAAAAAATGTGTCTTTATGAAGAACAAATCAGATCAGGCTAATCTAATTTCCTCTGTGACAGAGTGACAGACCCTGTGGTTAAGAGGAAAGCAATAGATATAAGATCTTTATTTCAGTCCGGCTTTTAATTCACTCTCATATGACATTAATTAGGGAGCAACAAAGCAGAGTTGAGATCCTGCTATTAAAGCATGGGTGTGCAATTGCTTGGAAGGTCACACTCAAATAGTAGTTATTAATTGGTTGACGCTGCCCTGAGGGATGGGGGTGGCTATTGAATTATGCTTTAGATTCCGTCCTAGGTCCATTACTATATCTTTATCAATGACTGGGATGATTAAGTAGAGCTCTTACTCCTTAAGTTCATGGATAACATCAAGTTGGGAGGAGTAACTGTCCTTGGAGAATAAACTTGAATATTTAAATGACCTTCTTGAGTTGAGAAAGTGGCTTGTGCAAACACAACAAAGGAGAAAGGATTGCATCCTAGGAAAAATGTGAGGGGAGGAAACAAACAAAAAGAAACTCAACAAACTGAAAGCGGGAAGTTGTATGACTATATTTTTAGGTAGCCACAATTGGAGAGTACAGTTAAATTAGCCCCCATAAAGGGTAATTTAAAAATGCTTACCATCTTCCAAATGACTGCACTGTATATAAGAATATGGAGAAGTTGGACATGGTGGCTTATGCCTGTAATCCCAGCACTTTGGAAGGCTGAGGCAGGCAGATTGCCTGAACTCAGGAGTTCGAGACCAGCCTGGGAAACACAGTGAAACCCCGTCTCTACTAAAAATACAAAAAGAAAATTAGCCAGGAGTGGCAGTGTACACCTGTAGTCCCAGCTACCCGGGAGGCTGAAGCAGGAGAATTGCTTAAATCCAAGAGGAAGAGGTTGCAGTGAGCCGAGATCATGCCACCGCACTCCAACCTGGGGGACAGAGTGAGACTCCTTAAAAAATAAAAAGAAGTTTCTGCTTTGAGTAGAATGTGGCACTCTCCATGTTTGTCAGTTAAACTACTCATCTCCATTCTTGTCAGGTAAACTACTCAACCAATTTACATACCTAGATTTACTTGATATCCTAGGTTAGCCACACCTTCTAATGAAGTAGATTCCTTTCTACTTCATACTGGCATATAAAGAAGATACTATCACTTACGGGCATCTATTTGTTTGCTAAATGGATTGTGCATTTTATTTTCCTTGACGCTATTATGCTCAAACTGGCTATCTTGGTTTCTGTTGCTCTGTCCTCTTAGTTTTTACCCAAATGTTGTAATCATAGATTTTCTTTATGTTCTAGGTCTCATGGTTTCTGATCAGTTGGTGAATTGCATCACCTTGATTTATCGGGTATGGGTAATCCCACTACTTGCTAAACTTGACCATAATATCATTGCACTGTCTTTAATATCATAGTGCTTTCAGATGCTTGCATGTCTGCTTGTTTCAACCTCTAATCTCATCCCAGATGATAACTTTTCAGTTTTGACTCCCTGCCAAGATTTGACCCAGCACCTAACCTTGATTTCTGGTGTTTATTTGTTCTCTATCTCCAAATTGATTACCTGGCTGCAGACCTCTGACATCCTTTTGGCGACTTTCTTTAGCCTACATGCACAGAGCTGGGCTTGAGCTCCATGCCTTACTCTTATGTGAATATCTTAAATGACATTTACTGTTTTGGGGACTGGGAAGATTCTGAAAGTTTCATAAAACAAAAGCATTGTAAAATTTAAAATGTACAAAAAAAATTTCTGAGATAGTAAAAATCCCTTGCATTTCTTGTTGTTTGGCATTAAGAATATTTCTTGATAAAAATCTGGTATATAATCATCCAGGTATATATATCTATAACATTTGATATGTAATAAACATATTTAATAAAATGATATAATTTGCTGCAACTTGCTTTTTCATCAGTTTCCTTTTGATGAATGTTTCTATTTGTCTCCTACTACAAAAAGTGCTATATCTATATCCTCACAAATTTGTCTTCAACACTTACAGATGTATTTCTAGGATAAATTTATTGAAATTTAGCTGATAGAAATTGAAAGAAACTATGATAATGTCTTGATGACATAAGGATTTCATTGCAGTATGTCCTAAAATGCTCAGGCTTCAGGTAAATATCTGTAAATTAAATTGTGAGCCATCCAATTTTAGACTTTTTTAAAAACACAAACACAAAACCCTTTTAAAACTTAAACATAAAGATGATAGTAATATATATATAAATTATATTTGAAAAAATAATCAGTGATACCTGAATCTTTTCTTTCTGAAGCTCAGTTATTATGATAATTAAACCTCTAAGCCAAGGAGAATAGTTTTTCACACTGTTATTTTTAGAGAAACTTTACTTCCTCCCCTCAAGTACTCCAATTTTGTTTCTTTCAATTACCTTTTTCTAAATTTGGTATAAATTTAGATTCAATATTTTGGGTTTCACTCAAAGGTCTTCTTCTTGTAGATTACCACAATTAAAGATACATATCTCTGACCATTAAATTAAACTTTTAAAACATTTCAAAATAAATTAAGAACAACAAAAAAAGCTTTCAAATATAAATATAATTTCCTTTCATTATTGGAGAGCAAACCTTTAGTGATGTCCCTGGGGCCCTGGCATTCTCTATTTGAATGTGGCATTTCAGATTCACAGGTCTAAATTTTCTACTTTAGTCTACTTCTATTTTCAAACTCAGTTTTTAAAATACCAGAAGTTTTCCTTAAAAGCTAAAATGTTAGGAACAACTTTCTTGTGGAATGCACTGCTTCTGTTATAAAGCTTTGGATTTTCTGGTTAAATAGAAATGTTTACCTGAAGTAAACATGATATAAGACTGAAAGCCTGAAATGGGCTTAGAATTTTATTAGTTTCTCCCAAAAGAATCTTTTTGAGTAAGGAGGCTGATGTAATCAGCATTTTTTGAAAAAAAAAAAAGGAAAAAGTATAAATGGTAAAATGTGCTAAAGAATTTTACTTATACTTTACAACCATGAAAGTTGGAAGAGTGAAATTGATTAGAGATTAAAAACATAGATACCCTCACAGTCAGAAAAGAAATTGAAAAGAAATAGGCAATCATAGGAAAAGGAATTTTTAAGAAAGCAGTTTTCAAAATTATGACAGTATTATTCCGCAATGTGGAGTTCTTCATGTTTGTGAAGAGGTATGTGATCATTATTCTTTATTATTCTTCTGTGACATGATAAGATAGGACTTCAAGATGAGTCATGTTATACAGACACAAAAACAAAAGAAACAAACACAGATGGCTTTTCTTGAACCCCAGTGAATGTGGACATATACAAAACAAGAATACTTACAAGACTAAAACAGTATAGGATCGATTTATTCTTATATCCTATTTGGATTTTAAATTTTCATTATTGAATTTTGAAATTACTTGTAGGTTCTATGATTTAAGCAGCTCAGGTACTCTGGTATTTATTTTAGTTATCACTTTATCAAGGAGATAACACACTCTTACACTACGTCCAGAAGACGGATAGATGACAGATAGATGGATGTCCAGTTTGCTACACAGAGTTAATAGTGCAGATGATCCCTGGTTTAGGATGGTTCAACTTAAAATTTTCAACTTTATGAATGTGACTACATTGTAAATAGAGGAGCATCTGGATTTATGATGCTTTGACACAGGACTTTTCTATTTTGCAATGGGTTTATCAGGGCATTAAGTTCACTTTTGACATACAACATTTTCAACTTATGATATTTTTGACTTACGATATGTTTATTGGGACATAACCCCATCATCAGTAAGTTAAGGAGCATCTGCATATGAAAGATCTGGAATACACTTTTAAGGCACAAGTTATAATATATTTGTGATTTCAGAAGATAAGATACATCAAAATAAAATATCTGAAGTCCACAGAAAATCTTTGCCTCTGGGAAGATTTTCTGTGGCCTTCTCCAAATTCCCCTGGTACTAGAGATCCTTTCATTTTCTGAACTGCTAACGTATCCTGTAAATGAATCTTTCTGGGTATCCATCACATTTTATTGTACTTGTTTTCACATATCCAACTTTTTGTATCCAAGTTAGGCATATCTTATTTGACTTCCTATGGTGCCTATGACAGAAAACCAATGTCTAATAAGTACCAAATAAATACTGTTGATTATTTGCTGAATTTTAAAGCATCCTCTGATTAACTGCAATCTCATTGTTATTGTCATAAAATAATATGTCAGAAAACCAACTTTTTATTTTGTCAATTATGCATAAACCAACAATGAATAGCATTTATATGTGGGAGAATATAGCTGTCATACAAAGCAAATGAAACAGTTGGAAAAAAGCGTTAATTTTTTTCAGTAGATTCCATTTTAATCATGAAATTAATAAGATAGACACATATAAACACATACAATGCATACATATATGTGTGTATTATATATACATGTGCATGCATAATACATATATAAGTATGCATACATATCTACATAAATATATAAATATATGCATATATAGAGAGATAATTGAATATGCATAGAAAAATAAGAAAAATACAGAGGCCTATAGAACAATCTATGCAAAGTGTGGCTCATGCACTGGCTATCAGTTCTCAAACTGTTAGTTACTGGTTTGCAGTGAGATGAAACACTTGAGCTGAAAAGTAAATCAGCAACAGAAGTAAGCAAGATATTTAGTTGAGGTGACTTTTTTTGATAGCAAGAAGTTCTTGTTGGAGAAAACAGTGACTTGATTTACATTCTGCCACAAGTTCCTGATCTTGTTGTGGGCTGGCATTTCAAGTAGCACTGAAATATAAAACTAATGTGTTTAATCTGCATGCAGAAGGATCTATGCTCTATGACAATATTTCTACCACTTTAGCTGTTGACTCTGCAGCTAACTGTAAAGAAAGATGATTCACTGACTTGCAATAGCCCATTAGTTCATGTACCATGAGAGAATACCTCAACTTTAGGATAATATAAAAATACTACATATTATAGGAACATCAACAGAAAAACAGGCAAAAGAAAAAGTTTAGATTTTTATATAAGAGCTCATAAACATATCGATGAGTTCAACATCATAATAAATGGATAAATGTGAATGGAGACTATAATAGAAACCATGTCTCACCTACTGAATCCCTCCCAAATTTAAAAATTGGATAGTTAGAATCGCGATCATTAAAAAATCTGGAGACAACTGATGCTGGAGAGGATGTGGAGAAATAGGGACACTTTTACGCTGTTGGTGGGAGTGTAAGTTAGTTCAACCACTGTGAAAACAGTGTGGCTCTTCCTCAAAGATCTAGAAATAGAAATTCCACTTGACCCAGCAATCCCATGACTGAGTATATACCCAAAAGATTATAAATAGTTCCATTATAAAGACACATGCACACCTATGTTCATTGCGGCACTGTTTACAATAGCAAAGACCTGGAACCAACCCAAATGCCCATTGATGATAGACTGGACAGGGAAAATGTGGCATATATACACCATGGAATACCATGCAGACATAAAAAAAAAGATGAGTTTGTGTCCTTTGTAGGGACATGGATGAATCTGGAAACCATCATTCGCAGCAAACTGACACAAGAACAGAAAACCAAACACTGCATGTTCTCACTCATAGGTGGGTGTTGAACAATGAGAGCACATGGACACAGGGAGGGGATCATCACACACTGGGGTCTGTTGTGGGGGCCAGGGGAGAGACAGGGGAGAGACAGCGGGGAGGTGGGGAGTTTGGGGAGGGATAACATGGGGAGAAATGCCAGATATATGTGGCAGGGGGATGGAGGTAACAAACCACATTGCCAGGTATGTACCTATGCAACAATCCTGCATGATCTGCACATGTACCCCAGAACTTACAGTACAATAAAAAATGCTTTAAGGAAAAAATAATTGGATAGTATCAAGTGCTGACAAGGATGTAGAGTATGAGCACTTACCTAGTGCCAGTATCTAAAACTGTAAATATGTACAACTGTTTTGCTTTCGTTAGCCATGCTTCAAGACTCCTCTGTCTTACTATCTTATTCTCCTTTGGATTCCTTCAGTGTCCATAATACTGAGTCTCCTTTATTATTTCTATTCAGTGTGTACTCACTTTGAACCATGGTATACATAGCCTGCTTTATATTGCCCTTTTAATAATTTCATTCCATGCTTATTCTCCTTTATTTTCCCAAATAGGTTGCCAAATCCTTGGAGGCAAAAATGTAATTCAAATGTGTATTTTATATGTCATTGTTATTAATCCTCTCAGAATGCAGCACAATTCTTCTTATAAAGAATGTAGTTAAAGTCATATTTGTAAATGTAAAGTCATATTTGTAAAATATATATATATATATATTTTTTTTTTGGCTTGGATGCACTGAGAATAAGGACCTACAGCCTATTAACAGCTTTAGTTTATTCCTAAAATGAAAAGAAATGAGAATAAATGCTAACATATATGACTTGGGACAGAGCTGGGGAAGAGCAAGGGCAGAGGGTGAGATCACACAACTAAAGAATATGAGAGCAAAAATAGGCTAGAGGTAAAATTGAGGATCAATCATTTTGTCATTCAGCATTCTAAGGCCCAGATAAGTTATGTCAGGAGAATGTCTAGCTACTTATTCACAAACCCTATGTGTCTGATCACTATATAGCAAACAGGAGGTTTTTAAAGAACAATTAAACAAGGAAAGTAGAATATGTTACTATTTGGGCATAGATAACATGTTAGACTTAGAAACATAAAAGAAAACATGTAGCTTTAAGGAGAAATTTGCCCAAGATTAGAAACAAGAATCTAGAATAGATGTTTAAAAACTCTTAAGCCAATGATACTGCTGGAGGCAGTCAAACCACCCCTTCTCCCTCCAAGGAGGAGCTAGATTTATTCTAGAGTAGCCAGCCAGGTTAGGCAATGTGCCCACTGTGTCACTGATCCAGCCTTGCTATAAACTGGTAACTAAGTGGAGTTCCTGGTGATGCATTTCCACTGACATCACTATTCTGAAGTACTCCTGGCTATCACTTTTATTCTTTGGATAGTTATGTTCTCCTGAGTGGCCAGAATGAGATTAAATTTGTAGCAAAAAGCTACCAAAAATGTTGTGAATTCTCTTGCAACATGTTCAGTTGTCAAAGCCAAATGCCATCAATTGGTAGTCAGTCATATTCTATTGTTGTAATAACACATTGTTTTATATTGTTTGGTAACAAAAAAGACTGGATCAATTAGAAAGCTCTCCAGTTTGATCTTTTCAAGAGGGACTTGACTTTTATTATAATTTTTCTAAAGATAATCTTAGATGTAGGTTTGAATTAATAATAACTCAGATTTCTGAAAGGATAATTTTGCTAAATGTTCATAGTGCTTAAATATGCCTCACACTCATTAAATAATATGCAAACGTATACATCAGGTAAGTGTAGAGAAAACACAGAAACCATTGAGATACAGCTATTCTTTAACATTTGTCTTTGTGTAAAATTATGTGTTCATATTCTGAGAGGCAGGTGACAGAGTTGATCCAATGATAACATGTAACTTCAGATTATTGTTTAATAAAGGAACATGACCATCTGTGTTAAGGAATAACCCACATTCACATTTAAACTTCTTTAGACAATTTACACTGGGAGGTGTTTTCCATTGCACTTTTTTTTAATGTGTGCATGTTGCAGGGTTAGTTGCAAATGTGGATGAGGTGGTGCTTTGGAGAGTTAACTGTGTTACAAGCCTTGAGTCTTCCATTGTCTTTTTGTGTGATTTCAAGGAAATAACTTACTTTTTCTATGTATTTTATTTGTCAAACTGTAGAATACTTGCATTTAAAGCATTTGTGAGGCAGTTAGGTGAGAGACAGCAAGCATTTTCAGCTCTTCAGATTATATATGCCATATAAATACAAAATACAGACATCAATATGCATTGAAGAGAATTTTGCTATGACAACTATAAATAGAAAAATATATATTTGGCTACTTAAATTGATAATTGGTTGAAACATTTATTTCAAAAATGAGCTATACTTCTGAGATATTATCATCCACTCATTGCAACAGACTTGACCTCCAAAAGGCAACTCTCTGATTATTACTGTGAAGCATGAGTTACGTGAACTCTGTTTTCAGATTTGTGTTAAAAAAGGAGCTTTTTATTTGCAAGATATTAGCTAACCTCAATTACTGAGTGATACACAGATAATTGACCCTATATTTACTACATATGAGAATATCATAATATTGACTCCAACTCTGAGCCAGGAATGTGGTTGTTATCATCTTCTTTCCTTTTTTTAAAAAAAAATCATTTATGCTTTATCTGAAGGTCACATATTATGGTGGCTGTAATTGAAGCTATTTTGTATATTCAATGGCATCTTCACTAATGGCTTTCTGTGGGAGTGACTATTACTACTTTCACAAGCAAAGCTTTTAAAAAAACTTTTCTTTTTAAAATAAAATTATCCAAAACTCTTATAGATGTTGATGGGCTTTGAAATCTTCTCAGAATTATTTCAATTTGTATGTTTTATGTAACACTTAGGACTCATTGACATTGTAGCTAGAGATACTTCTAAAACATATTTTTAAGATTGGAAAATGCAAGTGTATATAAAGGTTTTCTTATGCTTTTCATAGCCCACATTTTATGAAAACATGTTGGAAGATAAATGTACAATAAAGTTATGGAATAAAATAATATTAAGTGAGTTGACTAAGCTAATTATAACTTTTATTTTCTGTTAACATAGTCCTTTGAATATAATAGATATTATTAAATTACCTTATTTGTGTCTCTGTACTCCAGGTATTAAAAAAATTTTTAGATAGTCACAAGAAAGACGTTACAGTATAAATATCTTTTTAGATAATTAAATTTATCTTGCATTTTGTATTCAAGGAAATGAATTGTTTTCAAGTGTTTATAGTTTATAATTGAATCTTTAGTATCCTAAGAAACCTAAAATTTGCAAAGCCTTGCTGTCTTTTTAAAGCATCTATGTACACAAAGTCATAGAAGTTCTTGCTTACTGTTTGATACCTATGATTTTTGAGCTTTAATTTCTGACGTTAAGAGGTCAGAATTTGACGTTGGGCACAGAAAGGAAAACATTACATCTCTGGGCCAAATGTGAATCTAAAATTCATTCATCTCTCTTTAATTCTTTCTTTATCCAATAGTCCTAGACAGAGACTTAGGTTGTTTTCATAGTTTGTTTATTGTGAATAATGCTGCAATGAACATGGGAGCACAGATATCTCTACAACATGCTGATTTTATTTCCTTGGGGTACACATTCAGAAGGGGGATTGCTGGGTCATATGGTACTATGGGAGAGAAGAGTGATTGTAAAGTAGTATTCATCATTTCAGGAGGTGCCAACATCATTTGACATTGAAATGGCCAGCAGATCTTTATCTCAAGAGAGCTCAGAGCTCATAGCAGGGTTAAAGAGCAATCAAAATATCTCTTACCATGGAAATCCCACTTTCATTCCATCCTTCTGCTTAGGTGCACCAGTCACACTTGTTGCCTTACTTCACTAGGAAGAGGACATGTCACACTTTCAGTAAAACAGACAGAATAAGCCTGAGAGACTATATGTCCTTGGCCATAGATTTCAGACTATCTTAAGGTAAGGATTTGCACTGTTATAGCTTAGTAACTTCTGTTTCCAGAAAGGTATAAATTGGTTATGACCTTGGAGTCTTTATATTACAGTTATATATTTTCTTAATAAAAGATTCATAAATGCAGTTCTTACCGGAGTACACTTTTATAAATTCTGAAAAAAACACCTCATAATTAGAACAGTTGGGAGATGCTCTACTCAGCTCCTATAATTTATTTATAAAAGAGAAGAAAGATATTCGAGACGCTGGATCAAGACTGTTCAAGTTTGAAACACACTTACCATATGTATAATGTTGACCTAGTAACTTCACTTCTTGGTGCTTCAGTGTCATTATCTGAAAAATGAGAATGAAAATAATACCTACTTCAAAGGTTTATTGTGAAGATTAAGTTCAAGAATACATGTGGAAAACTTGGAATAGTGCCTGTCACTTAATAAGTGTTCAGTAAATTCTAGCTGTTACTTTTACTATAATTTTTATATAGTATATACTGAAGGTGTACAACATGATGTATTGATAAACATACGTACAGTGAAATGATTGCCAGAGTCAAGCATATTAACGTATGCATCTCCTCACATGCATACTTTTATTTTGTAGTAAGAGCACCTGAACCCTGCTCAGCAGATTTTTCAGTACACAGTGCAATATTATTAACTATACTCCTTATGCTGTAAATTCTGTCTCTAAATTTATTCATCCTACATAACTGCACCTTTCAGTTCTTTGACCTACAACTTCTGATTTCCTCCCCCACACTGCCCTAATCCTGGTACAAAGGTGCTGATTTTATTTCCTTTGGCATATTTACCCAGAAGGGGGATTACAGAGTCTTCTGGTAGTCTTATTTTTAATTTTTTGAGAAACCTCCATACTGTTTTCCATAATGGCTGTTATCAATTTATATTCCCACCGACAATGTTGGTTATCTTTTTTTCACATCCTCACCAACTTTTGTTTTTTTGTCACTTTTCTTGTGTTTTTACGATAATAGGCATTTTGACAGATGTGAAATGATACCTCTTTGCGGTATTGATTTGCATTTTTCTGATAATTAGTGACACTGAATACCTTTTCGTAAACCTATTATACTATTATTGTTTCTGAAAAAGCAGCCAGTCGATCTCTTATTGAAATCATTTTTTTGTACTCTTGAAAAAAGTATAACAAATATACTACATATTTGATTTCATAGTCCATAGGAGATTAGAAAGATTAAATCAATTAATTAGATATACACTAGAAGGTGGGGGAGGACCAAAAAAGGTGGGTAAGGTCCCAAAGATGGAAGAAATAACAAGTAGCTGTCAGTTAATAGAGGCACATAAAACTGAGCAAAATTAATACAAAAATTACCAACACCTACATATCTAAGTAATCTCAAGCCATTTAGTTCAAAAGGCATAGCACTATTTCAATACTTACTATGGGAATGAAAATAATAAAATAGAGTAAATAATATTTTATAATGAATTTCTTGGGTTATTAAAATAGCTTAAATTATTTTCAGTGCATTATGTTAAAAATAGCAATCTCTAAAATA
Organism: Cacajao melanocephalus; assembly: GCA_963573385.1. NCBI lineage: Eukaryota > Metazoa > Chordata > Mammalia > Primates > Pitheciidae > Cacajao > Cacajao melanocephalus. The sequence goes on from CAUYLG010024063.1 coordinate 41,846, forward strand.
TTTTAGTGAGAGCTTATTTCAGACTTTGTTTATGAAAGAAAATTACCTATTCAGATGCATTGTTCCATTATAGAATCACATATTGCATTTATACTTAAATAACCTGTCTCTTCCCTGCACTTGCTTTTTCTGCCTGTTCCGGTCTCACACCAGCTGTAAGTTCCCCCACAGGTATATCTGGGCATCTCCAGCAGCTGTCTCCTGTGCTCACTGTATACATTCAGTTCAAGGCCAATGTGCTTTATCTGTTCCAGTGCAACCGAGGGACATCAATGCTAAGTCCTCTCCTGTCTGAGAAGCTACATGAAGTCATCACCAATCTCCTGGGATTCACCGTGAGCCAAATACCCATGGTAGGAACATTCCCTTCTCCACTCCATCATCAATGTTGTCTTAATTCCTCAGAAACATTGCTCCCTGGAGGCCACAATGAGTTAAAGCCACACTGTGCCCATGTTCTTTCATGCTGCTTCTCTCAAAATATTTTTCAGAATTTTATACATAGTTTACTGAGAACTTATTATATACTATATATATTACAGACTTGAAGGATATGACTGTTAAATAGACCTGATTTCTGGCTCAGGGAAGTGGAAGATGAACACAAGTAAATTAGCCATTAAAATATAACTGAGCCCTTACAGATCTACAGCTGAGGCTCAGATATTGTTATTTTAAACTTTTCCTTTATTACTCAATCTGCCTCCTCTCCAGTATCAGGTTACTAAAATCCAATGACATGAAGGGCAGTTTACCTTTGACACTCAGAGACAAGGCTGTACAATGGGAGGGTGTGCAAGTGCAAGAATCTGGGAAAAATTGCTGGATTGAAATCAACCAACATTTCCCATTTTATTAAAATGATGCCAAATAATGGTACCAAACTGGTTTACCAATTTATATTCCAACTGCAATGTTTGGCAATTCACCTTGTCTTTTTTACTTCATCAACATTATTCATTTTCTTTTTTAACATTTGACAATCTGTGAAGGAAACATGCTTTTTAAGAGTTTCACTATACATAGATAGATATGCATGTATCTCTATGTGAAAAGTATATACAGTTCATATAGGACTGTTCATAATTGTGTAATCTATCAAATCATAAGGCAAATATCCATATAATTAATACCTGAATCAAGTAGAGAATATTCCTAGCACTTCAAAGACTCATTCATGTTCCTTCACAATGAAAATCTCTCTTGAGCACCATGTCATACTTTCTTGAGAAGTAATGTTAACACTGTATCATTCTCTTTCCATGTGATTCTTCTTCACTGCAATCATTTAATTCATCTGTTCATTTTAAGTCAAGTGTTTTACACCTAAGAACGGTTCTTTGCATTTCCCACAGGTTCATTTTTTTTTTTTTTGGAAACGGAGTCTAGCTCTGTTACCAGGCTGGTGTGCAGAGGTGCCATTTTGGCTAACTGCAACCTCCACCTCCTGGGTTCAAGCGATTCTCCTGCCTCAGCTAGGATTACAGGTGCCTCGGCTAATTTTTGTATTTTTAATAGAGATGGATTTCGCAGTGTTGGCCAGGATGGTCTGGATCTCAACCTCGTGATCTGCTTGCCTCGGCCTCCCAAAGTGCTGGGATTACAAGCGTGAGTCACCATGTCTGGTCCCACAGGTTCTTGAAGAAGGAGTTAATTTTAATTCTATTTGTTTTTGTTTGCTTTCTGCTTTTGTTTCATTGATGTGTTAGTTATTGAATTGTTCCTCAACTTTAAGCTTTCTTTCACTCAAATACTTACCTAGAGTGCTGACAAACCAATTCTACTTTCTAAAGACGGTCAAGATGAACATTATTTACTCCAATGCAATTCCGGTCATATTTAAACACCTCCATATCCATGAATCCTATAAGGATGCTAAGCACTTAGAAGGGTCTTTTCATTTTCACAGCAGTATTTGGCATACACAGACAGGTCAGGTATTATATGAAGATAATAAAAATAAAGGAGCTTACCACAAGGAAAGAATCTATTATTAATTGTTTGAGAGAGGCTCTCCTTGTAGTGAAAGAAATATGCTGCTTCCTGCAGGATTTCACAGCATCATATTGCAAGGAGAGAACTAAGAAATCATCTAATCCAATCCCTCAAGGATTAGGGAGGTGAACTGATGTACTGTTGACCCTTGTGTATATATTTGACTTTTCTTTATCAGGAACACAACAACAACAACCAAAAACAATCAAGGGTAGAAATTATAGACATATGAGGTGATGTTAATATGCTTTTATTTTTTAATTAAAAAAAGAACTAAATGCAGGCAAAAAAAAATGCAGCAAACTAAAAATGCAGACTTCATAATAAACACTCAAAAAAAACCAAAATCTAATATTGGAAATATTCATTTATTGTATTTGCTTTAATTTTTTATATAAATATTATAAAGTTAGAATTTCTCCTTATTCTCTGCAGCCAGTTGCTTTGTCTTTCTCTGAAGTCACCACTGACATATATTAAGTTAATAGCCTTCTAGTTCTTTTAAAAATACTGTTGCCTATATTTTAATTTTCCCATTATTTTTGATATGTTTTAAATATTTATGAATGTAGTCATTTTTGTATACTTTCTAGAAATCACATTTCTCTCAATATTCTTCTTTGAAATCTATAGTTATATCTAGATACAATTTATTTCTTACAAGTAACATATAATACTTAATTGTAGGAACAGATTTAATTTTATTTATTCTTTTTTTCAATTAGTAGACATTTTAATTGCTTTGAAATTTTACATATTGTAGATAATGTTGCCATAAAAAATTGTTTGTATGTGTTTGAGATGATACACTTAATATTTTTATTTTTTAAATTTTTATATTAAGTTCAGGGATATAAGTGCAGATATGTTACACAGGTAAACTTGTGTCATGAGGATTTGTTGTACAGATTATTTCATCATCCAGGTATTAACCTAGCAGCCATTAGTTGTTTCTCCTGATCCTCTCCTTTCACCTCCACCCAAAATCCCCACTGTGTGTTGTTTCCCTCTATGTGTCCATGAGCTCTCATCATTTAGTTCCCACTTATAAGTGTGAATGTGTGGTATTTGGTTTTCTGTTCCTGTGTTAGTTTGCTAAGGATAATGGCCATCAGCTCCATCCATGTCCTTGCAAAGGACATGATCTCGTTCTTTTTTATGGCTACATAATATTCCATAGTTTATATGTACTACATTTTCTCTATCCAGTCTATCACTGATTAACCTTTAGGTTGATTCCATGTATTTGCTATTGTGAATAGTGCTGCAATAAACATACATATTCATGTGTTTTTATAATAGAATGATTCATATTCCTTTGGATACATATCCAGCAATGGTATTGCTGGGTCAAATGGTGTTTCTGTTTTTAGGTCTTTGCGGAATCACTACACTGGCTTCCACCATAGTTGAGCTAATTTACATTCCCACCAACAGTGTATAAGCTTTCCTTTTTCTCCACAACCTCACCAGTATCTGTTATTTTTGACTTTTTCATAGTAGTCATTCTCACTGGTGTTAGATGGAATTTCATTGTGTTTGTTTGTTTGTTTTCGAGACAGAGTCTTTCTCTGTCATCCAGGCTGGAGTGCGGTGGCACTATCTCAGCTCACTGCAACTTTTGCCTCCTTGGTTCAAATGACTATGGTGTCTCAGCTCCCGAGTAGCTGGAATTACAGGTGGACAACACCATGCCTGGCTAATATTTGTATTGTTAGTAGAAATGGGATTTCGCCATGTTGGTCAAGCTGGTCTTGAACTCCTGACCTCAAGTGTTTCGCTCCTTCTGATCTCCCAAAGTGTTGGGACTACAGGTGTGAGCCATTGTGCTTGACCTCTTTGTGGTTTTAATTTGCATTTCGCTAATGATCAGTGATGTTGAGTTTTTTTCATATGATTGCAGGCCACATATATGCCTTCTTTTGAAAAGTGTCTGTTCATATCCTTTGCCAACTTTTTTATGATTTTTTTTTTGTAAATTTGTTTAAGTTCCTTATAGATGCTGGATATTAGACATATGTCAGATGCATAGTTTGCAAAAATCTTCTCCCATTCTATAAATTGTCTGTCTCTGTGTGTGGGTGTGTGTATCAACAAACAAGTTATAGACTGTCTATATATATATATATATATATATATATATACATATGTATTTGCTGTGCAGAAGCTCTATAGTTTAATTAGATCCCATTTGTCAATTTTTGCTTTTGTTGCAATTGCTTTTGGCTTCTTCATCATGAAATTTTGCCTGTGCCTATGTCCTTAATGGTATCGCTTAGTTTGTCTTCCAGGGTTTTTATGCTTCTGGGTTTTACACTTAAGTCTTTAATCTATCTTGAGTAAATGCTGTGTATGGTGGAAGGAAGGGTCTCGGTATCAACCTTCTGCATGTGGCTAGCCAGTTATCCCAGCACCATTTATTAAATAGGGAATCCTTTTCCCATTGCTTGTTTTTTTCAGATGTGTTGAAGATCAGATAGTTGTGGGTGTGTGGTCTTATTTCTGAGTTCTCTATTCCATTCCATTGGTCTATGTGTCTGTTTTTTATACCATTACCATACAGTTTTGGTTACTGTAGCCCTGTAGCATAGTCTGAAGTTGGGTAATGTGATGCTTCCAACTTCATTCTTTTTGCTTATGATTGTCTTGCCATTTGGGCTCTTTTTTGGTTCCACCTGAATTTTAAAATAGATTTTTCTAGTTCTATGAGGAGTGTCAATTATAGTTCAGTGAGAATAGCATTGTATCTATTAATTGTTTTAGGCAGCATGGCGATTTTCACGATACTGATTCTTCCTATCCATTAACATAGAATGTTTTTTTCATATGTTTGTGTCATTTCTGATTTCTTTGAGCAGTGGTTTGCAGCTCTCCTTGTAGGGATCTTTTATCTCCCTAGTTAATTGTATTTCTAGGCATTTTATTCTTTTTATGGCAGTTGTGAATGAAAGTTCATTTTGGCTCTTGGTTTGACTGCTGTTGGTGTATAGAAATGCTAGCAATTTTTGCACATTGATTTTTATATCCTAAGACTTTGCTGAAGTTGCTTATCACCTTAAGAAGCTTTTGGGCTAAGATGATAGGGTTTTTTAGATTTAGGATCATGTCATCTGCAAACAGGGATAGTTTGACTCCCTCCTTTCCCATTTGAGCACCTTTTATTTCTTTTGTTTGCCTGGTTGCCCTGGCCAGAACTTCCAGTACTATGTTGAATTGGAGTGGTTAGAAAGGCATCCTTGTCTTGTGCCAGTTTTCAAGAGGAATACTTCCAGCTTTCGTCCATTCACTATGATGTTGTATGGGTTTGTTATAGATGGCTCTTATTATTTTGAGGTATTTTCCTTTGATATCTATTGTATTGAGAGTTTTTAACATGAAGGGATGTTGAATTTTATTGAAAGCCTTTTCTTCATCTATTGAAATAATCATGTGGTTTTGTCTTTACTTCTGTTTATGTGATAAATCACATTTACTCATTTGCAAATGTGAACCAACCTTGCCTCCTGGGGATGAAACCAACTTGATCCTATTGGATAAGCTTTCTGGCATACTGCTGGATTCGGTTTGCTAGTATTTTGTTGAAGATTTTTGCATCCATATTCATCAAGGATATTGGCCTGAAGTTTTTGTTATTGTTGTTGTATCTCTCCCAGGTTTCGGTGTCAGGATGACGCTGGCTTCATAGAATTGGTTAGGGAAGAGTCCCTCCTTTTCAATTTTTTTGCAATAGTTTCAGTAGGAACAGTACCAGCCCTTCTTTGTATATCTGGTAGAATTCAACTCTGAAAGCCCTCTGATAATGGGCTTTTACTGATTGGTAGGGTATGCATTACTGCCTCAATTTGAGAACTCATTATCGGTCTGCTCAGGGATTCAGTTTCTTTCTGGTTCAGTCTTGGGAGGGGTATGAGTACAGTAATTTATCTTTTTTTTTTTTTTTGGCTAGATTTTCTAGCCTATGTGCATAGAAGTGTTTATAATATTCTCTGATGGTTATTTGCATTTCCATGGGGTCAGTGGTAGTATCCCCATTATCCTTTCTGATTGTGTTTATTTGAATTTTCTCTCTTTACTTTATTAGATTAGCTAACCACCTATTTAATTAATTTTTTTTTTAAATCTGGCTCCTGGATTTGTTACCTTTTGAATGATTTTTTGCGTCTCTGTCTCCTTCAGTTCAGCTCTGATTTTGGTTATCTCTTGTTTTGTGCTAGCATTGGGATTTGTTTGCTCTTGATTCTCTAGTTCTTTTAGTTGTGATGTTAGGTTGTTAACTAGAGATATTTCGAACTTTTTGATATGGGCATTTAGTGCTATACTTTCCCCTCTTAAAACCACCTTAGCTGTCTCCAAGAGATTCTAATACACTGTATATTTGTTCCCATTAGTTTCAAAGAACTTCTTGATTTCTGCCTTAATTTCATTATTTACCCAAAAGTCATTCAGGAGAGGGTTATTCAATTTCCATGTAATGTAGAGCATGTACACTTTACATTTAAGTTAATATTGATGAGATTAGTGTACCAAATGTTTATATCTTGTTTTACTGTTCTCAAACCTCTGCTATTACCATGATTTTTAAATTTTGCCAGAATCGTGGGTGAGATAATTATTTCATAGTTTTGTTGTTTTTTTCTTAGGTTTTAGTGAGGCTGAATATCTTTTCACATGTTTCTTGGCCATTTGATTTATGTCACTGACATACTGACCATATAATTAGTTTTATTTGGTTATACGTGTTATTAAAGATTTACAGGATTTCCACATATTCTTGACAAAAAATCTTCTTTGATGTATATTGTACATGTGTCTCCCAGTCTCTAGACTAATTTTTATTTTTATTTTGCCTTTGATCAAGCAAACACTGAAGTCAGTTTTATTGATCTTTTTCCTTTAATAATTTGACTGTTTGGCCTTATATTGGGTACTAGCAAAGGCAATTTTCTACTTGCCCCTCCTTCTCCCTCCTCTATCTCCCTCCGTTCCTCTCTTTCTGCCCTTCCTTTTTTCCTTACATTTTTGAAGAATTATATTGTCTATTGTTATAAATTAATACTTCATCAGTATTTTATAATTATTTTGTCAAATTATAATGTTTGTGCTTATAAAATGGTTAAATATTGGCAATATCAGTTGGTTCAACTTATATTTTATCAAATGTATAGACCAAGATTTGTGAAAAATTCTCTATGTTGTTTGTCTTCTCAAAGAAGATATGAGTTATGGTTTTGTTTATTATATTGTGTGGGTCTACAATACTGTTTGTATTATTTATATAATAAACTTTCACAACATTTAGACATTTTTTGTGAGAAACTTATAGTCCTTGCTACTATTTTGAAAAGAACATTGATTGATGTATAGGAATGCTCTATATTTTTGTGTGTTTATCTTGTATCCAAAATCTCTTAGTTATAAAAATATATAGATTCTCTCATAAAATTATTAGTTCTAAAGTTGTTTGGGTTATATTTAGAAAAAAATATTATACAAAAACAAGGGCAATTTTATTTCTTCCTTTATAATATATATTACCAGGCTACAAAAGATTCCTCCTATTTCCAATTTGCTAGAAATTTTTAAGTATGAGTGCCTTAAATTAATGAAATGTTTCCTGTGATTATGTTGTAGTTATATAGTTTTTCTCCTTTAATACTTTAAAATTATTTAAAAAATAAATGTTTTTAACTAACATTCAATCATCCTTATATTCTGGGATAAGTTCTACCTATCCAACATGCATTAATACCTCTCTTTCTCTCTCTCTCTCTATGTGTGTGTGTCTTTGTCCCTCTCTCTGTCTCTCTCCCCTTTATACCTCTTCCACAATCTTGTGCTGTATTGATTTACATTTGATTGTATTTAAGATTTGTTCATCACTATTCATAAGTAAAAATGACCTATAACTTTTCCTTATATTATCTTTGTTCATTTATAATATGGTATACCAGAATAATAAAATGAGTTGAAAAGTTTTTCTATTTATCATTTTCTCTGAGACACAGTGTGTAAGATATGAATTCTTCATCATCACTTGCTTAGGGAACAAAAATTTGTAGAAAGGCATTGTGGGCCACGTGCAAGGGCTCACGCCTGTAATCCCAGCACTTTGGGAGGCCGAGGTGTGCAGATCATGAGGTCAAGAGAATGAGACCATCCTGGCCAACAAGGAAAAACCCCATATCTCCTAAAAATACAAAAATTAGTTGGGTGTGGTGGAGCACAACTGTAATCCCAGCTACTCAGGAGGCTGAGGCAGGAGAATCACTTGAACCTAGGAGGTGCAGGTTGCAGTGAGCCAGGATCACTCCAGCCTGGACAACAAGAGTGAAATTTGAAACTCTGTTTCAAAAAGAAAAAGAAAAAGAAAGGCATTGTGCCTCTTTTGTAAAATATTTGACTACCACTATAATTTACTTAATTATTATTACATTTAAGTTTTCTTTTTACCTTGCTTCAATTTTTGATAATTTATGTTTTCTTCTTTGAATGATTATTCATTTGTTCAAAATATTCATCTATGAGTTAAACTTTTTAAATATGTAAACTAGTTTGCAAACTTTATAACTATGTCTTCTTCTGCCTTCTAATATTTTTTAAATTTGTACATTTTCTTTTTTTCTAATGTTTTCAGTGAATCAACTTCTATTGTTGCTCTTGTGCTTGATCATTTGAATTTTATTGTTTTCTAACTTCCAATTTTTGCATTTATTTATTTATTTCCTTTTGGTTCACGATGGGTAATTTTTTGTTATTTTTTACTGGCTTTTTTGGTTGAATGCATAGTTCATTTAGTTTCATTTATTTATTTGTATAAACGTATTTAATGCTTTCAATATCCTGTAGTACCCATATTTACAGATTTTGATATTTTTTGCATTTATTATATTTCAAATAAAAATAATTTATAATTCCATTCTTAATTTCTTTAAATTGTAAACAAGCTTTTTTTTATTCTGAGGCTCTAAACATATGCTACTAGGTAGAATTAACTGTAAATTTTATTTCATTATGGTCCAAGAACATTCACTTTATTATGAAATGTTTTGTGAACTGGTCCATATTTTAAAAAGTTACCTATGTTTGTGTAACAGAAAAAAAGTTAAAAAAATAGATACAAGTTTCTGTGTCTATCACACAAAGCTATTATTTAATGTTGTTTATACCTTCCTTTTTCTTGATCATTTTTAATCAATTTCATTTCTTAGTATCTACTTAGGTATATTTTGGCTATTTCAGTTTTATATTTCTACCATATCTGCTTTAAACATTTTAAGGCTATGTTGTAAGTTACATGCAATCATAATATTCCTTTATATTCTTATGAGGATAAAGTGGTATTTCTTTATACTCATTTTACAAAGGCATTTTGCTTTATATAATATTTAGGAAATTATAGTTTTCTCTTTGTAACACTCATTTTTGTACACTTTCCAGCTCATTGAATTTGACTGGCATTCTTTATACATTCCTTGTCAATTTTGTGACTTGGAATATATGTTCACCATTTATAACTTACCTTTTCACTTTTAGGTCATGTTTTGATAAAATATTTTTAAATTTTAATATCAGCAGATTTTTTCAAATAATTTAGAATTAGGTCTTTTTGTTTTTATTTTAAAAGACTTTCCACTTCCAAAATGGAAACATAATTGCCTACATCTTTGATTTTTAAAATATTATTCTCAAAATTCACAAAAATAGATACACAGAAACTTGTATCTATTTTGATTAACTTTTTTCTGTTAAACAAGCATAGGTAATTTTTAAAAAATGGATCAGTTCACAGAACATTTCATAATAAAGTTGTGTTGTAAAGAAAGGATTCTATTACAACTTTTCCCATATGGAGCTCCACAAAAAGTCTCATTCCAAAAGAATATGATGATTTGACCAGTTCACAAAACATTTCATAATGAAGTTGTGTTGTAAAGAGAGGATTCTATTATAACTTTTCCCATATGGAGCTCCACAAAAAGCCCCATTCCAAAAGAATATGATGATTTGACCTGTCTAGCAGTTCTGTAGATCCCCCACATAGGGGCTTGACTTCCTTTGACCTGACTCAGTGCTGAGGCATTGCCAACAGTCATTTCCCCCAGACATTGGTCAAAGCCAAAAGCTACAATTATTTAACATCAAAGATCCCTGAGGGGTGATAACAGTTGAGGCTAACAAAAATCTGACCAAAAAAACTTAAAAAGGAAAGTTAGAGAATTAGATGTCCATACAGGACTTTGAAAAGCCCCAACATTTTCCTGGGGATCTAGAAGGAAAGACCTGAGAAGGCTCTAATCTCTCATCCCTGGTTAACTTGAGGTTCTGCACAAGTCGAAATAAAGGCTGAAGGCAGACTTGTATACTGTCTTCTGGTGCACTGCAGGCATGCTCCAACACATAGAGCACCTTGGCAAAGTCTGGGAGGCATACTGGTTCCAGGCACTCAAGGAAATCTCTGTCCAGTCATCATCTGAACACTAACGTACATACTTGAGCAAAAACTTAAGTAGTTTCACAAGACTGACTTTACAGAATTAGTTGAGGAAAGTCACAAAACAAAACAAAAATATAACCACAATCACCACCACCAACAATGAGCAACAATAACAACCTAAAGGAAAGTGTAGAATGTGAGAGTGCAGAACTTAATTAGATTATTAGAGTTGCAACATTATCTTAAATGTCCCATTTTTAAACAAAACAACAAAAATACGTAAGACACAATAAAGAGGACAGTATAACCGATACACAGAATAACAAAAACGAAAGTCAAAAGAAACTGATTCTTGACAAATCCCAGATATTAGACTCACTAGACAGAACAGACATTGAACAGCTGTTATAAATATGGCCAAAACACAAAGAAAACTGTGCCTAAATGATAAAAGGGTAGAATGGAATGATGTTTCATCAAGTACAGAATATCATTAAAAAGAGAGAAATTATTTTTTAAAAAACACACAGAAATTTTGGAGTTTAAATTTTAAAAATTGGAATTAAAAAAGAGGAATTAGAAATAGATTTCAGCTATAAGCAGGAGAAATAATTGAACATGAAGATAAGCCAATGGAGATTGTCTAGTCTCCTGAGGAGAAAGAAAAAAAAATGAACAGAGCCTAAGATACCTGTGAACACCATCAAGCATACTAATATATCCATAATAGAAGTTCCAGAAAAAGAAGCAAGAAAGAGGTAAAAAGAACATATGAAGAAATTATGGCTAAAAGTCTCTCAAATTTTATGGTAATATTTATCTATACATATAAAAAGTTCAATGAAGTCTAATTAGGATAAATTCAAAGAACTACACACCTACTTGCATTACAATCAAACTCAAAAAACAGAGATAATTTTGAAAGCCATAGAAAAGATCCAACTCATCACATATAAGGGATCCCCAGTAAAATTAACAAAATTTTTTTTTGAAAGAAAGAAAAAGAGAGAAAAGAAGAAAGAAAGAGTGAAAGAAAGAAAAAAACAAAAATTTTTAATTTAACATTGTACTGGAGGTCCCAGCTAGAATAATAAGACAAGAAAAAATAAAAATAAAAAAAGAAAAGAAAAAGGCATCTAGATTGGAAAGGAGGAAATACAACTATTCCTTTTAACAAATGACATTATTTTGTATATGGAAAATCCTAATTAATCCACTAAGAAATCTATTAGAACTAATAAACTTGCTCATAAAGTATGCATGATACAAAAACAATATATAAAGGTCAATTTTATTTCTATTCACTTGCAATAAAGAATATTATCCAAAGGAAGAAAACTAAACACTTAGAAATAAATTTAACAGGAAGTACAGACTTGTGCAGTGAAAACTACAAACGCTGTTATTAAAAAATATTTAAATAAATGTAAAGACATCCTACGTTTATAGATCAGAAAATTTAGTATTGTTAAGATGGCAATGCTCCTCAAAATAGTACAGAAATTCAATTCAGTTTTTATTTAAAAAAAAAACAGGTTTCGTTTTGCACAAATCATCCAAACAGAATCACCTCATCCAAACAGTTATATGTATATGCAAGAGACACAGAATAGCCAAAACAATCTTGAAAAAGAATGCAGTTGGAGGATTCACGCAGATTTCAAATCTTCCTACAAACTTTAGTAAATAAAGACAATGTGATACTGGCACAAAAATTGATATATAGATCAATAGAATGAAACTGCCAGACATAAACCCTTACATTTATGGTCAATTAATTTTTGACAAGCATGCCAACATGACTCACTGGGGAAAATAAATAAATAAATAAAATATAAAGCCTTTTCAACCAGTGGTACTGGAACAACTGGATCTCTACAGGAAAGGAATGAAGTTTGACTTCTACCTCACTTCATATGCAAAAATTAAATCAAGGCCAGGCACAGTGGCTCACGCCTGTAATCCCAGCACCTTGGGATGCCAAGGAGGGCGGATCACGAGGTCAAGAGATCGAGACCATCTTGTCCAACATGGTGAAACCCTGTCTCTACTAAAAATACAAAAATTAGCTGGGTGTGGTGGTGCACGCCCATAGTCCCAGCTACTCGGGAGACTGAGGCAGAAGAATTGCTTGAACCCGGGAGGCGGAGGTTGCAGTGAGCCGAAGGTTGCAGTGAGCCGAGGTCACGCCACTGCACTCCAGCCTGGCACCTGGCAACAGAGTAAGACTCTGTCTCAAAAAAAAAAAATTAAATCAAAATTTGTCATCAACCTGAAAGTAAGAACTAAAATCTATAAAACTCTTACAAAAAATAAAAAATAAAATATTCATGACCTTAGATTAGGCAATAGCTTCTTAAATTTGAAACTAAAAGAACAAGGGACTAAAGTTTAAAAAGGGATAAATTGGATTTCATCAATATTACCACCTTTGGTGCTTAACAGTTCACCATCAAGGAGGTGAAAAGACAAACTACAGATTGGAAGCATAGGTTTATTCATACTATAAGTGATAAATGTCACGTATTTAAAATAATTTTTCAGCCCTTAGTATTCTACAAAATAATAACATTGCAAATGAAAATGTGAAAATTATATGAATGGGGCATTTCTTTAAAGAAAAAATACAAATAAATGGCAATAAGCAAATGAAAATATGCTCAATGTCATTGGTCATTAGAAAAATGCAAAACAAAGCTGCAATGTGATATTGCTTTAGATCCACTCAGATAGCTAAATTATATATATATATATACACACACACACACACACACACATATATACACACACACATATATATATATACACACACACACATACATATATATATATATATATATATATATATATATATATATATATAATTGCATTTTAGGTTCTGGAGTACATGTAAAGAACATGCAGGGTTGTTGCATAGGTACATACATGGCAATGTGGTTTGCTTCCTCCATCCCCTTCACCTGTATTTGGCATTTCTCCCCATGTTAGCTAAAATTTTTAAAAGACAGGAAAAATGACTGTTGATGACTATGCAGAGGCATTGGGATTCTTATACATTTCTTGTGGGATTGCAAAATAATACAGCAACACTGGAAAAGAGTTTGACAGTTCCTTAAAAGTCAAATATAGAGTTGCCATATGATCCAGCAATTCCACTCCTGTGTATAGACCCAAGAGAATTTAAAACATTTGTTCACACAAAAACCTGTAAGAGCATGTTCACAGCAATATTATATATAATGGCTAAAGAGTGGGAAAAAGCCAAATGTCTATCCACTGATGAAGGGATAAGCAAAATATAGGATATCAACAAAGTCTAATCTTATTAAGCAATGGAAAGGAAGGAGGGCACAGATAGTTGTTAAAATATGGATGGACCTTGAAAACATCACACTCAGTTAAAGAGCCCACCAAAAAACGTCACATATTGCCTAAGTCCATGTATATGAGGAATGACAGCTAATGGGTATATGGTTTCTATTAGGGGTGATGAAAAGTTTTTAAAGAAGGCAATGGTAATCATTGCACAAACCTGTGAAGACATGCTTCACTTCAAGAACTGTGAACTGGGCCTGATGCAGTGGCTCATGCCTATGATCCCATTACTTCTGGAAGCTGAGACAGGCAGATTGCATGAGCCCAGGAGTTCAAGATCAGCCTGGGAAAGATAGTGAGACTCTGTCTCTACCAATAATAATAATAATAATAGCTGGGCATGGTGGCATGTGCCTGTAGTCCCAGCTACTTGGGAGGCTGAGGTGGGAGGATCACCTGAGCCTGGGAAGTTGAGGCTGCAGTGAGCAGACATCATGCCACTGCACTCCAGCCTGGGCAATGAAGAATCTTTCAGAAAGACAGAGAGAGAGAGAGAGAGAGAGAGAGAGAGAGAGAGAGAGAGAAAGGAGAAGAGAAGAGAAGAGAAGAAAGAAAGAAGAAAGAAAGAAGAAAGAAAGAAAGAAAGAAAGAAAGAAAGAAAGAAAGAAAGAAAGAAAGAAAGAGAAAGAAAGAAAGAAGGAAGGAAGGAGGGAAGGAAGGAGGGAAGGAAGGAGGGAAGGAAAGAAAGAATTATGAACTGCATATTTTGATTGAATTTTATAGTGTTTGGATTATATGTTCATAAAACTGCTTTTAAAATTTTTTAAAAAGAGATAAATTGGATATGGCAAAACTCATAATATGTTGAAAATAGAGATGTTCAAATAATGTTTTCAGCCTTGACTAAGTTTACCTAATACTTTTTAAAAAGCCATATGAAGAAACAAAAGCAAATTTATTTTTGTTGTTTTGTATTAAACGCAATAATTTGTGAATGAATGCAAACAGTAGTAGAACATGGGAGTACAAATGTTCTTGAGAGGAAAATATTATGACTTAGTGATTTTAGTGCCAGTCCAGATGACTGATTCAAAATCCTAGATCTGGGTTCCAATGTCAGTCAGCAAGAACTTGCACAGATCTTCGCTTCTCAGGACCCATTGTTACAGCTACGCATAGTATTCTATTAAGTCTCCCTTTCTAATAAATCTATTCTGAATTTTTACAGAAACAATTTAGTCCAAAGGTGTATATGGGTAATTGGGAAAATTTGGGAACTTGTATCACTTATGAAAGTTCCTTGCTAGGAGAAACTTATAGCACTTGATACACTATTCAGATGTATGGACATGAACTATAGATTGCTTTGCATAAGAGTTGTCATACCACTTTTTGTTTTATTCTACTTGCTAGAAAAATCTTTCTCAAAATAAGCATCAATGCACCAGAACAACAAACATTTTTCACACAATATCCAGGATTTATTTATGAAAATAAAAAATGTAAGATATTATTATTTTAGGAATAAAATTGCTCCTATCAATTTTGAAGTCCCCTTGAATTCTACCACCTTTTGAGAGTACAGGGAAGAGTTTTAATTTTTGAACCAAAAATATTTAAAAACCAAGAGAAACTAGAACAAAACAATAGCTAACCTTAAACAAAATGTGGTGTAATTTTTCTTATTTCTGTGAAAAAAATGACAAAATTGGTACTGCTAAGAAAATGTCTCTTTTGTAAATGTCACTTTTCTTCAGAAATTTTAAATAATGTTTATCACCTGTTCTAATGTAACTATCAAGTTAATGGTTAAATTATTTAAAGTATTTATTTCAAGAACTACAATTTAAGAGGATCAGAAATAATTAAAAAGAAAAGCGGTCAGAAAATATTCCCTGCATATCATTATTCCCTGTTCTTCTTCATTCATTATCTAAATATCCAATATAGTCTTCAGGGTTATATTTTTAGTGTAGACATAATTATTCTCAACTTTTCACTCACTATCATAGGCATGTATTCATGTTGCTAAAAATTTTTCTCAATGGCTAAATGATGCTTATTACTTAATAAAATTAATATGTCCATATTATACTTAACCATTTATTTTCTCACTTTAAAAAATGTTTTATATTTTTTATTCTTCTATAATGTGCATCTTCCTACATATAGAATTAAATGTTTTCCTTAAGATAAATTTCCTCCAAAATTTATCAGTTATTTTTCTCAAAAAAATCTCCAAACTTTAATATTTGGATATGGAGACAGAGAGAGAGAGAGATGGAGAGAGACAGACAGAGAGAGAGACACACAGAGAGAGAGAGAGAGAGAGAGAGAGGCACTTAAGTCATAGGAGTTAAGAGTTTGATCCACCATCGACTATGGGTCCACAAACAAGATACTTAACCTTCTTTCTTTTGAAATTTGTATAATTAACACACATAATGCCTACAGTAAAAGGTTATTTATGTACATGAATATAAAGTGCATGGCTCAGAGTCAGGCATGTACTAAGCACTCAGTTAAAAAAATATATAATGATTCAATGATGATAGTGATGATGAGGATGATGAGGGTGATGATGATGAGAAGGAGGAGGAGAAGGGATTTTAACATTTTTTGGTAACTGCAATTTTTCAAACTAGATTTCCTCTTTGAGTCTATGGAGATAAATAGTATATTCTAGAAGTTTAGGCTTAAATCAGTATAATTATAAGTGTGTGTGTATTGGAAGGAGGGGGTCATATTGGTATCAAGAAACATAACCACTCAGAAGGTAAAGAGATTATGTGAAAACTCAAGGTGAATTATTTATTGTATCGGCACTTTCCCTAAACCTATTCCCTGATGGTTGCTCTTAGTGGTGAGTTTTGCTTGTTTGTAAAAGCAATGGAGGTTGATTTCTTATGCTGATTATCTTTACTAGATAAAATACAATAAACCCTGAACATCGTTGTCAAATGACCTCGTTTGTTCTAGCCTTGGGAACATAGGGAGAAAGTGCATCTTACCCTAAAGCAGCCATTGGCAGGGTGATATATCCTCCCATATATGCCTCTGGCATGCTCCACTCATTAGGCAGAAATCCTTATTCAGTATTTGTTTTCATTCAGTCCACTGGTTAAAAGATATCTGTAACACTCTGGAGTCCATTAAGCAAAAGCTGAAGACAACAGTGAGACAAAAGTTGATGGACTAAGGTGTGGCTGCCAGCTCAGTGTGATTAATTCCAAGAATTTCTTGTAAGGATATTGTTTAATAATCAATATTTATAATGTTTTATCATGGGATATTGGGAATATCCTCTTCAATACATCTTTAACAGTATGACATAATGTGCATGATACATATGTAAAGGCCTGCAGGTGAATTGAAAGAGCACTGGACTAAGAACCAGAAGATTGCCAGCTTACTCCTATTTTTACATTAAATCATTCTGTGACTTTGAGCAAACAAAGGGTATTTTAGTCTTTTCTTATCCATAGATTGAATGGGGAAATGAGATGATACCTACATTTTTTTTTCTGACTCAAGAAGTCAAGAAATATACTTATCAATAATTTTAGTAGATGCTAGTATTTCCATCTGCAGATGAGAAAAACGGGGCCAAGAGGATGAAAGCGACTTTTTTGGGTCACCTGGTGAGTAAATATGACACTGGACATTTCACTCAGTTTGCCTTATAGAATGAAAGATTATGCTGGCAGTAATGTAGAAGACAAATTAAAAAAAAAAAAAAACCAAGTTGCAAAATAAAATGGTAAGAGTTTATATTAGGGTATGTTATTTTAGGGTCTAGGTGAGCAGTGATTAATACTTGAAGTAAGGTTGTAGCAATGGATGTGAAGTGTAAATGATATAAACACATTATATTTATAACAGAGAATGAGGAAACCTTGAACGTTCATTTCATCCACTAAATGTGCAGTGAAGAATAGGGAGAACTCTAAGATGGTTCTAGATTTCTGGCTTGGGGACAGCATAAATGGTATCCCCTGTGATAAGAAATGTGGGTGACCAAGGGTTAGAGGTGGAAATAATTGGTTTAGGAAAAATCTCTGCCCTAAAGGTGTTTATAAGAATAGATTCATATATATATATGAATGTGGTTTGGTAACATATAAGTCAAATTTTAAAAAGTTGAAAAGTGAATGCAAGGTCAACAAATCACGGTCATTTTTGGAGAACCTGGCAGATCATGAGGTTATCACTGCTGAGACCAATGTCCTTATACTGACATCAAAATTATATGTTGACCATAATCATATCGTTGTTACTGGCACTATGTTTCCTTGAGGTGATATTGATTATCACCAATATTTTTAAAACCTTTCTTTGGCCAGGATATTACACAGGGCAGCCTGCAGATCAGGTAAGACTGAATTTACTCCGTGAATCCAAAGATTGACCAGTGAACCATTACCAAATTAGGATTTCACTGTAAAATCCATGTATATGGCAAAGCAGACATTTTACCAGCATAACTATGCCAACTGCAGAACAAGTAATATCATGTTTTGGTGTTAACATACAGCTTTATCTGTGTTACAAAGAGAATTGATTCTTCTTTAGAATAGAGAATGCCTCATTAGCCACTGACACATTATAATTGTGATATACTCTATTTAAATCTAGTTCTTGTTAGGGATGTCTCAGTGCTGTAATAACCCTGTCAGTCAACATGCCACACATTCTTATTCACAGGAAGTTCTCTTGAAAACTTCAAGCTATTATTAAATACTGGTGTTTGAACATTGCCCTTGCTATCAGGTTTTAATGCTTAATAAGAAAAGGCATTTTGCTTTAATAGCTTACTTTCATTTTCTCTTACAGATTTGCCAGTAGGAAAGTAATATAGTGTAACAGTAATGTTGTGTTGGGCTAAAATATTGGCATAGCATCTAGAATGCAGTGTCAGTTCTGTTACTCACTAGCCATGTAAACTTAAGAAAATGTGCATAAAGTCTCTGGATATTTTAGTTTTTCTTGGTAAAATAATGAGCTGCAAAAGAATGTCCCTGGGGAATCATTCTAAAATAAGTCAGTGTCTCCAGATGCTTTGCAGCTTACCTCCTCTAAAGATGAAACATAGACCTCCCATTGGTCTTCCCAGAAACATCATGGGTACCACCCAGCCTGTTGACATAATACTCATCTTAATATCATTCTCTTGGACTGGATATTTGCAAGAGACAAATGGTAGCTGAGCAACTTCATGAACAGATTTTACATGTGAAACTGAAGAGAATCAGCCATGTGCAAAAAGTGCAAAGCAGAACATGTCAAGGGAATGCTAAAGTATAACTTCAAGTAAGATGAGCAGCTGTGAACATGCTGGCAAAAGCATCAGAAAACACTCCAGCTTGGTACATTGGGGGAAAACAGCTTTTTAAATAAAATTCCAGCTTACAAGGATTCCTAAGGGTAGAGGCACTCTAACATGTGGCTTTGTAAACAGTAGCAACATCCTCAAGCCAGAAGATAATCTCTGTAAGAGTATGGTGAGGTAAAATGGCTCATCATAATCAGTCTCTGGTGCCTCTTCACAGAACTAGAAATTGTTATCAGAGACATCTTCTTTGAACTCTTATGTGTTGAAATGGTGATCATCATACAGGCTTTCCTATCAGGTCTCATTTATTCTATGGCATTAAAGCAACATATAGTGAATAAGATGTTTTGCATGTACCTAAATGTCCTAGAACACGCACTCGTCTAATTTGGCTGGTAGAAGATTATGTTGAATCTCTTTTGGTACCATTCATTCAGCCAAAACACTTCATCAGGTGACTCACTTTATAAAGTCATCACTGCTTTCAGTTAGATCCTCCTCTCCTCATTTCTTTCCCTTTCCACTTCTATTATTTTTACTGAAAGAGAAATACTTGCAGTTTCTCACTTCTAAATTCTTCTTAATTCTCCTAATTCTGGCAGGTTTTTTTTTTTTTTTTCTTAAGATGGAGTCTCACTTTGTCACCCAGGCTGGAGTGCAGTGGCGCGATCTTGGCTCACTGCAACCTCAGCCTCTGGGGTTCAAGAGATTTTCCTGCCTCAGCTTCCCAAGTAACTGGGATTACAGACATGTGCTACCACGTCTGGCTAATTTTTTTTTTTTTGTATTTTTAGTAGAGACAGGGTTTTACCATGTGAAACTCCTGACCTCAGGTGATCCACCTCCCTCGACCTCCCAAAGTGCTGGGATTACAGGCTTGAGCCACTGCACTTGGCTAATTCTAGCAGTTTTCTCTCGCTCTCCCAAGTGAATATTCTGCCACCTCTTCTTTTTTACACTATATTTCAGTTTATATCTTTATAACCACATGCGGTGTTCTCAACCAAAGTACATGTCAGAACTGCACAGACAACACCGAAGAAAATATTCCCAGCCTACCATGGAATGATTTTATAAAATCTGGGGACAGCAGCATCTTTATTTTTTAAAAGCTCCTGGATGATTCTAATGTACAACCTTGTTTGAAAAACACGGCCCTTCTAGACAGTTATTAGTATCTTTCATTTTTAATGTGTGATTGAGCTATATATTTTCTGTCTCAAATTTTATGAGATCTAAATGATCTTTTTTATATTTGTGACTAAAATACTGAAGACTCTCCTATTTTTTTGTTTTTAGTTAAGCGTGGTACAGTGGCTTGACATGTCTAGTGACTGGACTCAAGAAATATATTCAGACATGTGCCAAACAATCTACTAGATGCATTCATTTTCATTATTTCATGTAACTATACTAATAAGTCAATCAAATTGATATTATTATCCTCAGTTTGTGGACAAGAAAACTGAAGGTCAAAATTTTTCAGTAATTTGACTGACATCATACTAATAGATCTGTAATTTACCAAAAAAAATAGATTTTTTGGATCCTACCCCAGTGCTCTCTTTCATCGCTGATGTTTCCCATGTGAATTTCCTGGTCAAGACTGAAAGGCTAAAGTCCATTATCCTGTAACTACTGCTTTGTATCTTCCACTCAATGAACTTTCTGTTCTCATAATAAAATAGAGCTCTCATTTGCTGTTTGCTCACAGTTTCTTGTTTTGTTTTGTTTTGTTTTGTTTTTTTGAGATGGTGTTTCGCTTTTGTTGGCCAGGCTGGAGTGCAATGGTGTGATCTCAGTTCACTACAACCTCTGCCTCCTGGATTCAAGTAATTCTCAGCCTTCCAAGCAGCTGGAATTATAGGCACCTGCCACGATGCCTGGCTAATTTTTGTATTTTAAGTAGAGACAGGGTTTCACCATGTTGGCCAGGCTGATCCCGAACTCCTGACCTCAGTTGATCCACCTGCCTCAGACTCCCAAAGTGCTGGGATTACAGATATGAGCCACCACTGCTGGCCTACTCACAGTTTTGAGGATCCCTTCTTATAGTTAATTTTCATAGTGGACAGGCTACCATCTGAAAACTTCTTTATACATTATATACATACAGTATGTGGAAACTTGACTCTGGAAGTCTTCATTTAGAGAACAATATTGCTTATCAAATGCATACTTTTACCATTGCTATTCTATTTCTAAAGGAAGATAGGCCCCCTTAAAGTCTTGCCATGACATTGTTAGTGCCTTTGAATTAAAACATTTCTTCTGAAGAAAATATTGAGAAATAAATTACATTAAATTCTCTATTTTATATATATTTATTCTTCCAAAAACTGAAGTCAGGTAATAAGCAGCAGTTCCTCATATATACTTGCTTTCCCTCTAGTTATTTATAGATTCTATTTAATTAATTGCAAAACTGAAAACAAAATTAATCAGTTCTATAGTTCCCAAGCTCTGGGATATTTAGAATTGACAAAATGTCTATAATCTGCCAGCTTTTGGACTGAGTAGCTAATTGAAACTACAGGTTGCATATTAAACCAGCAGTTGGAATATTCCTAAAGCCTTCCCAATAATGACTAGGCAAAAGACATTAATTTAGTCTTCTTACTGACTTCTTTACACCCCTTAATGCAGTTTTTGGACAGTGGCCATACAGGATCCCAATGATTATCCAATTTGCTCTCTGCCTTTAACATATTTAAAAAATTCCTAAACCTGACTTTGGAATCTCTTTGCAAAACATTCTACAAAGTCATACCTATTGTGGTTGGTTTTTGCACTTGACTCTATGAGCTTTGCTAATTTCTTTTGGACACAGGCATTTTTAAAGCAACTTTTAGTGTGTGGCTGTTTAAACTACAGAATGTGTTAATATTTGTGGGAAAAATCTCATCAATAATTGGTAAATTGTCCAAGTTATCTTTCACACAATGTTTAGGAATGGTCCCATTATGATATACTATATTCTTTAGTTTAAAGTAGCTATTGGAATTTAGTCTTTCTGCTTATTTACATCATTAGTTTATTCTGTAATTGGTATGGCTTGTATTTTCCTATACTATTTTCTAGAGCAAATATCATCACTCTCCTATTCTTGTTAATGACTATTGTCTTAGCAATTCTTATGTATTTATTTTTTCTAAATTAACATTAAAATCATTTGGTCAAGTTCCAAATCAAGAAATTCTCTGGCAATTTGATTTGAAATTGTATTATATTTTAGTATAAATTGAGGATAAATAAAATTTTAATTTCTATTCACATAGTGTGAATTTCTTTCATCAAAATCATGATATGTGCCACATTTCATAAATTCTGAGCAAATGTGACTTCAGTTATCTTTCAAACATAGCCATCATTTCTTGGTTTAAAGTGTTTTAATATCTCTTATTTGATCATTGCTTTATATGTTCTTGCATTGGAAATTATATTGAAAGATATATATGAGGTAATGATTACCTTTACTTAACTTTTATAATATAATGTATCCTCTTTTTATTAATTTATGCTCTATAAGAATAATTCAATTGTTTCTGATATAAGTATTGTTCCTTTTTTAATTTTTTTGAAAGAAAGAAAGAGTGAAAGAAAGAAAAAAAAGAAGGTAAGAGAGAAAGAAAGAGGAAAAGAAAGAGGGAGAGAGAACGGGATTCTTGTTCTATTGCCCAGGCTAGAATGCAGTCTAAAAATGGGTATTAAAAACCTCTTTTATGCCAATAATTGTGCTTAACAATGGAGACAGGAAGGAATAAGAGATGAAAAT